>JAVTVY010009475.1:0-49075 GCA_036873755.1 Hanleya hanleyi
TTTATACCCTTATAGGGCGCCCAAAATAAACGAGGTCTAAAAACGCCCAAATTAAGAAACGAAAAACGCCGAAATTAGACGAAGAAATTCAGGTATTTTAGTTTATTATGCAGCAAATTTATGTCTTGTATTTAATTTTGAGATGGTTTACACACGTTACGCAAATTGATATAATCTCATATGGAAATTAATTGTCTGGAAATGCATCTGATGCGTTTTAGAGCGTCTGAGAAGGCTAGGTGGGCCCCAGACCCCCTGCCAAAACATTTTTTCGCCTCGCCACGCTCGGCAAAACTAAAAACGCGCCCAAATTAAAAAGCTGTATCTGCCCCTGAGTTAATAAATCAAGTTTAATTGACAGACAGACACAATCTAATCTTCTAGCATGTGCACATTAAAAACATGCATCGATCAATTTAATATAATATATTCATCAGTCAATGCATCTACATTTATGCAACTTGGATATGACCTTGAGATGGATGTATGCCACCACATGTCATTTTCATTTACAGAATAAATTTCACCGAACATGTCATTTACAGTCATGTTTCATTTTCGAAATATTAAAGCTGCTAATCTGAATATCAGTTGCATAAAACGAAGCAATAAGTTGCTGCGAAAATCATGGAACAATAAAGCCCTAGATGCTGTTGAAAGATCCATGTAGACCGGGATATGTGTGGATGTTCACATTTTCCATAAATATATAAAAACTGAAGTTGACATAGCCTAGCCCTGTATACCCCCAATCAAGGTTTTGGCCTAACCTTACCGTTACCCCGATTAATCAAGGTACTATAGTACGGTACCTCGATCAAGATCATTTCCCCCAACCTGTTGTATTGCAAGTGTTTCAACTTCTACCTATACGATTCTACAGAATAAATTATACCGGTACCACCACAATGTTATGTTATCTATTATTAATTACACAATAAAAATCTCAACCCGGAAATGAAAGCTAAGAATCGGTCACAATCGATTATGATCGGAGTCTGAGACTTACGTTATGATGACGAATACAAAGTCTTTACCTTTTTTCTTCAATGGAATACGACACGTGTGTTCATTCCAACAGAGCACTGAGCATGTGTCGACTGTCGGCCTACTCAAACACAGAATAGTACATTCCACATGTGTTCTCAAACGATGGCGCGAGTCGATATGGTGACGAAAACATCAGCGATCATCTATCAAGTTCATCTCCATCTGATCACTGGAAAGTGTCACGTGCAGCATCAGGTCTGCAGCATCGTAGACGTCATTTACTTCCGCGCTGACCTAGATCACAGACATCATATGTCATTGGGTGCGTTAAACTGAATCCGTCCGCGACCTCCAATTGTAAACTGTGTTAGCCTAACTCTACCTAAAACCAGGCTTAAATATGTTGTATCCGCGACTTATGTATTGTTTTAATTGAATAGTAATGAAGCTTGTCTTGCTATTGTGAATTTACCCCAGAAATTGTGTACATTAATCTCCGAACTATATTTAGAGCAAAAGTGTGCAATCGCTTAAATAACGGAGCGTGACTGGCGGAGGAATATTGAAGAGCAGGTGCTCGATCGCAACCCTGAAATCACAGCGAGGGATGAGTATCACAATACCTTATATAAAGTGATTAAATTGATTGTTAAACACATGGGCATGGTAATGCTCAAGCCACCTATAATATTACTCCATTTAGGCCTATATCTCATTCGCCAAAGAAGTGAATGAAGAAATATATCAAAATCTCACGGGCATTTTCATAAACTTATTTCTAAAATAACAAAAAATCATTCAAAATAGCTCCAGTTTGCAGAAAATGGGGTCAATAATTTCCACATTTTGGCAGACTTGGTTATAAATTATGGGGACAGTGGCATAAAAGTGGGGTGCGACTATCCCAGAACATAGGGCGAGGGTCGATCGAGGGACCGCTTTTTTAGGCCCCGGAAGCCCCCGAGGTCCCAAACGGCCGCAGGCACGATCTGAGCTGTTTTCACAGCTATTATCAGACTAACTTTTATCTATAGTGACGAAAAATAATAGTATCATTTCATACATTTCAAATGTGAAAAGGGTACTTTGCATCAAGGGCGGATCTATATATATATATCAAATATGAAACCTTTCTTGTGGGACATTTTCAAACTTGGGACATTCCATCTTGGCTTGCTAAGGGCATTTCACGGGTAAGTCCGTCATGTATGATACCATGAATTAGATCTATGATTTGGCATGTATTTCACACGGCGCCACTATCTCCAGGGAGATAATCCTGTTCGAAAGTTGTTCCCAAAGCACCAAGTCACATGTCCGCCCCATTTAAACGAGCCAATGAAATTAACCTGTATTTGAATATTTCTCAGACATCAGACATGTCAGTTTCACGAGGCGCAAGACGGGGATTCTCAATCTCACGTTCGGCTATTTCCGTATTGACGGAACGAGCCTCTCACATAGAACGCACAAATCCCCACCGGTGGGGACAACCTCCCCACAGCGCATGCTCCATTTCGCAGGTTATTAGACCCCCAGCGAGGTGGTTGCGGTGGGGTGCGTATGACGATCAAGCAGTGAGCCGGCTACGAAATAGTACCTTTGGTAATCGAGCGATCCGATCGCATTTTATTGTGAAATGAAGTTAATTTCAACCAAACACATAATTCATTCAAATTATAGAAAACTATTTCTATGTTCAGTTGAATAATAGCAATCTATCCCCAGAACTCAGCAACTGGGCTAATTTCCGCCAACACGGAAATAGCCTGAGACGAATGCGAGGTTGGTTCCGCCGAAAATTAATTGTGCGCATGATAAGTTACTTCTTTATTGTACTCATCTAAGCATCCCATTTGGGATGAATACAAAACACATAAAAAGTAGAACAAATAAGAAAGTAAACAAACAGTTTCAGTTTCCGCTCCCAGAAATCCACTAGGCCAGAGGTCAGTTTTCGCAGGTAAAGTGAGTTCTGAGGCTTGGGGGATTCTACGCGAGACCAAAACCTGGGACGAGTATTTAATATTCGTCCCAGCCAAAACGAAGTTGTGCGAATTAGCTATTTTATTTCTCACCCTAATGGAACATGCTTCTTTGTTTTTTTTTAAAGAAAATCATATTACAAACGGCCTAACATATTTGAAAAAAATAAAATCGACGGCAGTTCACAGGTAAATGATATGCTATTTATTTTGTGATGGGGGCACTTCGAGGCCCACCAAGTGATCATTTCAGTCGATCGCTTTCTGGAGGTGTGTCTTCGTTATTTATAAAGGGTACCAAAATCTGTCATATGAGAAATGACGTTAGCAACATTTGAAATGATGATGACCTCCAAAAATAAAAATAAATCAGATATTACTAACCCTTACATACTTTTCATTAACTGACCACTTCTGACTCAAGCTAGAAAAAATATTAGGGCAGATGGGAATAATAAGTTATGAAAGCGAAATAAAACTGTTGCTAACGTCACATCTGTCAAGGTAGATGACGTTAGGGAAATTCAAACACTGTTTTGTAGTCTATAAAACATACATAGGGTCTTAAAAATGGTGGGGATAAGAGTGCAAATTGCGAAAAAGCTGATACAACAAAAAATACCAAATCTTCTGATGAGTAAACATACTTTTGGGGACCAGGAAAAATGTTGCTAACGTCAGTTGTGTTGCTAACATCATTTTCATTTAATGTCATCCTCTTAGATTTCAAAGCACACCTGTGACAGGCAATGGATTTCAAAATGTCCAAGGAAATGAGTAATTTGAATATCCCAAAGGATTCAAATAAAGTTGAAATGTTTAATGGATTTAGAACACCAAACCTGTTGCTAACGTCATTTTGACAGAATGATGTTAGCTACACCTTATTATTGTTCTCAGAATTCACATGAATGAATTTTGCTTTGATATTTCATTATCTTTTCAATCGATTGGGAGTTTTGTTGTGATAATTGTATACAGCTAGGAATTATTAGCTTCTACAAACGAAAATTAAAAACAAATATGTGAGTCTGTCATGGATGACAGATGAAACGGTAGATGGGTGGTACCCTTTATTTTAGAATACGCCTAATATGAATGTGATTGCGCCGATGTCGGATGTCACGATTTGCGAAACGCTCTAATATACAGAATAGCACCCGTTACCGCATGGCCAAGAGCAGAAGTATCTACGTATGATACGAACCCGAAAAACCTGCTCCCTGATACAAATGTGGATTATGGAATTAAAGCAGGTGTATTAAACAGACCATCATTTAATCATGTGGTTTGTGAGCGATTCAACTACGTATAATCAGACGCTGTCGCCGCGAGCGCACCCACGTGGCGTGGTGCTCCATCGCGGGGACAATGTCAATCGTGGTCAACCAAGATGGTAAATCAGGGGAATACCATCTAGACGTAACGCTATGAAAACTTCGTGCGAAATGTTCGCCGATATTCTCAATCTCAGTAAACTCAGATATAATATCACGGAATATTATTCCACTGATTTACCATCTTGGTTTACCTAGATTGCGATATTCTGCGAGATCCCTGCATAATAAACCAATCACTTATTTTTTTCTCTGACAATAATCAATGACGTTTACTTCACGGAGATTAATATCTTCGCACGGCACAATCTTTTGCTATTTTATGCCCCCTGACAAAGCCAGACTTTTCGGCGGGAGTATATACTTCACGGTAAATTACTAATCACACTGTCCGGAAATGATGCCATATTTGCAGTGGCGTCGGAAGCGAGGAAAATGGCCCCCACCCCCCTCCCCCACTTTTGATTAAGAGGAGAGCCCGAATATCTTTGGCCCCTCCCCCTCCCCCCCCCCCAATATCGGTGCGTGTTTATGCGAAACGAATGTGAAAATAGAACCATAAATCTATATACATTGTGTTCAGATTTATTTCCGAGAAAACGCGTAAAACGCATCTCCGGCAACCCGAGACCCGGGGAGTACGCGGTCCTGACATTATCCGAAGTGTCCCCTATCTCCACTCGTGACGTGAACTCGGTTTAGTAGCGGATCAAATGGCATGTCGAGTCCGAGGCACCAATGGAGACAGCCGTATCTTGACATCATTGGGGGGGGACGGGTGGGAAAATCGAACTGACAAATCCGCCTGAATATGTACACTCTGCCCACAAATTCTCACCTTACAGCTGCCCTCCGTTCAAGCTCGCATCCAAAATCTGTCAGAAGATGACGTCACGAGGTTATGCGCGGGGACACTTGGGATATGACATTATCCGAAGTGTCCCCTATCTCCACTCGTGACGTGAACTCGGTTTAGTAGCGGATCAAATGGCCTTCGAAGTCCTCGGCCAAATCGTATATGCCATAATATTTAAATCGCAGCCAACATCCATCACTCACAACCCCAACCCCAAACAAATCTCCCCAAGAAAAAACACAACCCCAATCAAAATCTCCCAAGAAAACCATGCATGTATTCCCAATGAAACATGTATTCCAGGAGCTCTACTAAAACCGGTAAATATCATAACGAGCCAAGGACCAGGGTCCACCATCCCTAAAAAGCTAGGCCTATACATTTACTTGGTAGGACCTTTTTTTTCAGCAAAATAATTCCCTGTAGAAAACACTAAGTTACCTCTGAATTCCGATATTATAGATAGTGGACCCCATCCCTCGGCTCACGTGAACAATGTCCACTAGGGGATTAGTCCCCCTTGAGCCAAGAACTGGTTTCCCAGACAACGACTTAATTGAGTATCGGGATTGAGTATTGCCATGTGTTCGGGAACGGTCCCTCTCCAGCAGTGGCAACTTACGGACTACGTAAAACGGCTCTGGTTGCTGAAGAAACCTGTGGCAAGGACGTAAGACAATTCGTCGAGCAAAACTTCTATGTGGATGATGGGATCACCTCGCTGTCAACCAGCGAATCAGCCGTAGATCTACTGACCAGGACACGCCAGGCTCTCAGGCCTGAAGGCAATCTCCGACTACATAAAATCGCGTCGAACGACAAGCAAGTGATGAGTGCCTTCCCCGCAGAGGATCTCGCAAAGGATCTTAAAGACCTTGATTTGGGATCCGACACCTTACCTGTACAGAGAAGCCTGGGACTGTCTTGGGACCTGGTGAATGATGCTTTCCTTTCCAAAGTATCTTCGGACGACAAACCGTACACGCGACGTGGAATTCTGTCCACCGTGAACAGCTTGTACGATCTGTTGGGATTCGTCGCGCCAGTGACAATTCATGGAAAACTTCTACTGAGGAGTCTGACAGCGGACACCGTTGATTGGGACGAACCACTTCCCCCAGAACACAGGGTGGAATGGGAGAACTGGAGGGACTCGCTGCGTGACCTTGAGCTCCTTCGCATACCGCGGACATATGTACCTAGCTCTGTTGATGGTGCCACTAGAAAGGAGGTTCATGTCTTTTCGGATGCCTTCGAGAAGGCAATAGCAGCGGTGGCTTATCTGAAAACAAAAAATCAAAATGGTGATCAGAACATTGGTTTTGTGTTAGGCGAAGCAAAGGTAGCCCCTGTGCAGGGCCATACCATCCCGCGGTTAGAGCTCTGTGCCGCAGTGCTCGCGGTGGAAGTCGCAGAGACTGTCGTTGACCAGCTGGCTACTGATTTGGACGCAGTCAAATTCTACACTGATAGCAGGATCGTCCTTGGCTACGTTCATAGCAAGTCGAGGAGATTCCACGTGTATGTCGCTAATAGGGTCCAGCTAATTAGGAAGTCTACAGACCCCAAGCAGTGCAATTACGTTCCCACAGACTTAAACCCTGCTGATCAGGCTACGCGAACCCTCCCTGCTGCCTCGGTCAAGGACAGCGCTTGGTTGTTAGGACCGCGTCATCTTATGAACCCAGATAATCCCACAGAGGAAACATTCTCGTTGATAGAACCAGCGAGTGACAAGGAACTCCGCCCGTTGGTTACATCATTGGCCACCAAGGTACAGAAATCAGATATTCTCGGCTCACATCGCTTCGAGCGCTTCTCGCAATGGGGAAGCTTGTAAGGTCAGTGGCACATCTTAAGCATATCACCCGCTCGTTTCACGACAACAGCAAATGCAAGGGGTGGCATATTGACAATGAGTCACGAAATACAAACCTCTACATTGAGGCAGAGCTTCATATCATTCGTGAAGTTCAGCGAGAGATTTTCAGTACAGACATGGACTGCATTCACAATGCAAGGCCCCTTCCCAAGGACAGTTCTCTGTTGACGCTAAACCCTACCATCGACGAAATGGGACTACTTAGAATCGGTGGACGTCTCAATAAGGGAGAGTTCAGCACCGCCGAGAAGAATCCTCTAATCATACCAGGGCGGCATCATATTGCATCGCTTCTCGTTGGTCATCACCACGGCAACGTCCATCATCAGGGACGACATATTACAGAGGGCGCAATACGTGCATCTGGGCTGTGGATAATAGGTGGAAAGAGGTTGGTTTCTTCGATTACCCATAAGTGCGTCAAGTGTCGAAAATTACGCGGTAAACCAGCACAGCAGAAGATGGCTGATTTGCCAGTCGACCGCCTCAAGCCAGCACCTGCTTTCTCCTATGTCGGACTTGATGTATTTGGTCCCTGGTCAGTTGTTGCTCGTAGAACCCGAGGAGGTCAAGCGAACTGCAAACGCTGGGCAGTTCTCTTCACGTGTTTAACAATTAGGGCAGTTCACATAGAGGTAATCGAAGAGATGAGTAGCTCAAGCTTTATAAACGCCTTACGACGGTTCATAGCCGTCAGGGGTAAGGTTGTTGAGTTGAGGTCGGATCGCGGATCTAACTTCGTCGGATCGACCAAGGATTTGAAAATAGACACCATAAATGTTGAGGACGCACCCCTCAAGGAATTCCTCTACAACAAGGGCGTCGTTTGGATCTTTAATCCCCCTCATTCGTCACATATGGGGGGTGTCTGGGAGCGAATGATCGGTGTCGCTCGCCGGATTCTTGACTTTATGCTGTTAGACCTACCTTCGAGAAACCTTACGCATGAGGTTTTATCAACGCTTATGGCGGAAGTGAGTGCAATCATAAACGCTCGTCCTCTTGTACCAGTTTCGACAGATGCTGAATGCCCGGATATTCTGTCTCCGGCTACCCTACTCACTCAGAAAATGGACCATGTTACGGAACCTATGGGAACCTTGGACACAGCAGATCTGTATAGGTCCCAGTGGAAATGTGTTCAAGCCCTGGCCGACAGATTTTGGAAACGCTGGCGTAGTGAATATATCCACACACTACAGGGTCGACGCAAGTGGTTTGAGAACAAACCTGACATCAAACTGAAAGACATTGTCCTATTGAAGGACAAAGATGTGCATCGTAACCATTGGCCAATTGGTGTTATTGTAAACGCCATAGCTGGAAGTGATGAAAAGGTGCGCAAGGCTGCAGTTCGTGTCGTGAAGGATGGAAGGATCGCGACATATACTCGTCCAATCACCGAGATGGTGCTTCTATTTTCTCCGGATTCTGGACATTGAACAATATTATTGAGACTCGCTCGATGACTAGTATATTCTACTATGTGTTCACAGTTCATTGATATGTGTGTGATATCATATCAGGCGGGGAGTGTACTGGCAGCTCTGCTTCATTGATCACACTTTGTGGAACTCTTTTGTTTTAGAGACAAATTGTTTTTGTCAGATCAATACCGTTCAGTCGGATTGCATTTCTATTCTTAACCTCGGGCAAACCACGGTGTAAGTACTGTTATTCATTCTGACATTTTTACATATATATTGGAGTATGTTCCGGAGCTACTGGAATATGTTGGTTCATGAATTCGGGCAACTAAGACTTGTAGACTGTCATCTGATAACAAAGACATTGCATGATGTCAATTTCACACACACCTAGATTTCTTCACTAAAACCACGTTTATGTGTCTCTAAATACACGTAATCATGATTCGTGCATCTGTCTTCGTGATCTCGTAAAATATATAATAACATTATATCAGTTTAAAGTCTATTCTCTAAATATAGCGTAGAACTATATCTTTATTTCCGTCTCTGATAGGAGTTTGTGGATAGCATAATCTCTGCCACCGGCATTAGGGCTCCTAGCGTAGTGATACGCGCATAATTTGAACTGAAATATCATTGCGGCCATTTTCTGCAAATAGTCCGTGTAACTGTGGCAGGGTCGTAACATAGTAATTGTAATTCTGGATGTTTCTTGAGCAGTTAACTCGTCCTTGTTATAAATCCTTACATGTAGCATGAGTAACAATACAAGACATGTGTGGATTAATGTGTTTATTTCACAGATAAGAGAGTTACATTTGAGTTTATTATTATAACATACATTAATTGTGTGATTGTTTTATTTGTAATTGTAGCTTCTTACCCGACGCATCAGAGTTTCCAATAAAGGACGTGTTTGAACTCAAGGTTCCGAATTTTGGTCTTAAATACGTGGGGAACTGCATGGGTTATCTTCGCTGCTAACTTCTCCGGAAAAGGCTGCATATATTCAGATATCATATATTACTCGCAATGGAAACATATCTTAGACATGCATGTATTTCTTCATCTCGAATTGAATTTTCTGAGCTCCAGTAATATTCGATGTGTCGTTTATTGGCTCGGCTGATACAGAAATACATAATACCTGAAAAGCACTAGAAAGTGTGTGTTTTTTTAACAGTTCTTCAATAAATATACACCAAACGAAACAAAGCTATTACAATATCAAATTCCGAACTCTGGAGCATAAATAATAATACGTATTACTCAACCAAGTTATGTTCCCAGTTTCATGCGTTTTATTTAATAAAGTCATAATGTTTGATATCCCGATAAGAGTTCGTTACTGCTCCATGGTCACAGGGATGATTTTCCCCACCGGTTCCTCATCCTCCATGTAGGGGGCAGAAATCACCAACTGTCCGACACTGTTCAATGTCGATGTAAGGAGGTTAGCGTTCACGTTGGGTGGCAAAAAGAAGGTCCGGAAGATGATCTTACTGGACACATGACCAATCGTATCTGTTACCTGCTTAGCCATGACGGTCAGGGTGTTGTCACTCAGTTTAACTTCAATACTGTCGGGGTTGTAACCTTCATGTCTACACCTATCTGAAACTGTTTCTTCTCGACAACTTTACTTGAAGTTTCAAGCTCGGTTAATTCCATTTTCTCATCGTCCTTTACCTGAGATGTGTCTTCTGGTGGCGTATCTTCTGGTGGCGTGTTTTCTGACGGCGTATCTTCAGTAGATACCACCACAGCCTCTCCTGTATTTTCGGGAACACTTTTTACGTGTTGTGATTTCACGAGAACCATTTCACAAGTATCGTCAGATTCTTGGTTAATTCTAGCTTCTTCACAGGTCTCTTCTCCTGACTGAGCGACACAATTCTCTTCTGTTTTTCCATCGATATTTGTCTTCTGGACGTTTCTAGGGCGCTCTGCTGATGATATGGGAGCGTTTATGGTGAGAATTCCATCGTCTGTTAAAGTGCCGGTGAGTTCGTCCACGTCAGCACGGGGCGGAATAACTATGGTCCTTCTGAACTCCCGTACATCTACATTTCCATCTTTCCCATCTTCATGACGAGCGTGAATTAACACTTTACCTCCGTTGACTTTGACGGAAACTTCCGCGGGAGAGAATCCAGGGCACGGGACCTTTTCTTCCCATTGTTGTGGTGGATGACCGGCACTGTTTTCCCATTCAGTCATCCCCGGTATCAGATCAAACAGGCCGATGAAATCCCCCAATGCAGACGGCAGATTATTATGAACTTCTCTGTGCGGTCGGTGAAATGGATGATGTACTGTTTGATTGAGCATCCATGTCGGTGGCCAGTTTGGCCTGATCGTCGTCCGTGCAGAGTGACACGGCCTTCTCGGCGTACACCCCCGATATCTGGGCGAATATTGCTGGCCTGGTAAGGGTATAAACGTCACTGGTACTTTGTACAGCATATCGGTGATTTGAAGTAGATATTTCGAGCTTCAGTTAGCAGTGCGACGTCAAGTCTGTGTGGCTTATCTCCAGCTGATTTCTACGGTTTATATACTATACAGCCAGTTTCTAGGTCTTTCTGGTCCGTTCCACGTGGTTGATGCAATGAACCAATACAAACGCGCCTCCTTGGAGTCGATTGGCTGCAGGTTATAGCTTTATCCAATGAAACGCCTGAACTGGGTCAAGGGGCGGGTTATATGCGATGTCACACATTCCAGAGCTTTCCACGCCTCCAGCAGTTAGTAAATTTCGCTGACTTTCGCTCAGTTTCTCACAGTTTCTGGCAAATTGCACGTTATGTCTCTGGGATTTTTACTATTTTAAGAGCCCGAAATTGCTGAAACATACAAAGAGCACTCCTGATTGTTCTAGAATAATAAAGAAAGCCACATAACCCGAACCCATATCTTACTCCAAACAACTACAACTGGCCCTCAACTATTCGTCGAAACAGAGGCATATAAAAAAAATCCCTTCTCTGACAGAGGTTGCCTAAAGAGGTCAACGGATCGGAACTATTTTTTTAGTGGTCTGATTCCGATTTGCGGTTACACACCACTAAATGATTGTTGTACCGAGGGATATCACGGAGAATAGAAGACCGGCTACAGCAATTGGACCATATTCATTCCGGAAGTTAATTGTTTTGTGTAATACTTTTTGTTCATCTCTCTACAATAGTTGCTCTTAATAACTTATAAGTTTCTTGGTCACTTTGAAAATAAGTAATACATTTCAGGAAAGATTCATTAGACACCCGATGTCGTCGCCATGGTGGTGTTTATTCTATGACATATCTTCTTCCAGCTGTGGCTCGGAAAAAACGGTGCATAAGGTCGCCTCAGTTTTTTATATGTTTCAGGTCAGAAGCCAGGCTTTCTGGTAATATATGTTATTTGTCGTCGGGAAATATTGGGAACAGAGTTTTCTTGACGTGTTCCAAGTCATTTTACTACATAAATATTAAAGAGATCATTTGGTGGTGTGCAACATTGCTGGTCACGTCTCGAACACCGCTCGCTACAACAGATTCAACACATAAAAGTGTGACCTCTCACAGAAGTGGGAAGCGGATTATGCAATAATCTGTCAAATCGTCGCGGTCTATTTTGTGTAGCGATGGGATGATTGGAGAGGGAGTTGAGTTGGGGGGGGGGTCACGTACGTACAACATAATTCAAACCCAATTTCCACCACCCCAAGATGAATTATTTTAAAAGCTCCTAAAGTTTCCAATATAACATCACAGTTCTCTACTGTCATACATTGCACACAAAGTCATACATGTTTGATATGTGCTATAATAAATTGGTTTCAAAGAAGATAGGAGAGGTCTGCAGATTCCAAAGATACCTGCAACGTTTGTAACATTGTGTTATTGGCGTCAAATACCATTATTGACAAGTATCCATTTATCAAATTGAATTTCCTGAGTTTGATTATGTACCTTATCTAAAACTTTCCTGAGTTGAAAAAAAATGTTTGCACACAAATTTCAGTTTCCGTCTTATTTGTGCAATCCTTGATATTATAGGAAGCGATCAGGAAAAACGGCGTACTCAAATATGGCATACGAATTATGCGGAGTACATGTTGATCGAAAAGGGTATATTTTTGTCGATGTCCGCTTTCCCTGGAATTCGTGATGACGAGGAAACCCCTCGAACTATTATATCCAGAACTCCTATATTATCAATCTATTGATTCTAGAGAACAGATGGATACACTGGAAAAAGACATCCTTAAAATTTAAAAAATATTCCTCGACTACTATACCAGCGGAATATTCCTTGAAATTCAATAAGGAATATTCCGTAGCGTGTTAAGGAAATTCCTTAACATGGCAAGGAATATTCCTTAGTTATGTTGAGGAATATTCCTTAAATTTGTAAGGCTTTTTTTCTGTTTACATTGACTTGCGAGGATGGCGTCCTCGATGAACAGCGGCCCACTCTATACAGAAAAATCAACTGTCTGACCGAGTTAAAAATTCAGCATTTCTCCAATTATAAAATTATTATTTGTATAAGGACTGGAGAAAAGCAGTCTGTCATGTTCTTGAGTAATCTTTTAACTCTTAGTTCAGACGTGGTCGGGGGAAGGGGCAAACTTACGCGCACAAGAGAGGTAATCTTTTCACAGCTCAGCCGCATCACTAAATGGAGAGATTCTGACATTATGCATGACTTCCAAAATATGTGCAAAATCTCATACAAAGTATACATGAATCGTTATCAAAGCTAACCATCTCTTATCTACTTAGTCTAGGTCCCTCTTAATTGTAATATTAGGGAGATAAAAATTATAATTCAGAGTCACTACATCGCTTGTGCACGCACGTTTGTTTCCATGTCGGTGATACGAACAGGAAGAAGTTTACATCTGATATATCTGATAGTTGTAGCATTATTTTGTCCATTCCCTGGTAGGAAAGTTTTGCAACTGCTGAAGCCCGAGCAAACAGTTATCAGATAGAACTCACACGAATGAAGAGCGAGTTTTGGCTTCCCATCTCAAGTTAAGGATGTTTTTTTTTCTCGAAGAACCCTTTCGGTTTCAATTATGTTGTCCAATTCCACTTTGTCGGAGTATTCTAGCATGAGACTGATTTATATCAACTTCGCTTCTATCATCGGTTCTAACATATGAGTATGCCATTCTGATAGCAGAGAGATGTTTCTATAGTTGGGGTTGTTGAGCTACGGTAGCATAGATGCGAGGTCATTGCTCCGGACTTATTTCATCCCACTCACACCTCTTCAATCACTAAATGAAATGTTGTTGGCAGAGATTTTCACGATATTTGCTATGAGTTGGCTCATCATGTCAAGGTGAAATCTACTGCCCATGCATACATGTAGTACCGGTATAGGATCAACAGAGCAAGACAAAGCAACTATAATACTGATTGGTTCGTCAGATACACCATGCAGACAAAATACCAATAAAATAATCAGATCCATATGAAAGCCGCAGTCCATACAGCACCGATATACCCTCATCATACCAAAGCGAAGGTGCATGCCATAGTACCAAAACACTGGATAGATCAAGGCGGGAGTCGCAGTCCATAGTATAATAGGCCTGCAGGTTTATCGGATCAGTGTTAGAGCCACTATCTATAAATCAGATATACTTTCTAAAAACACTTTCACTCAAGTTTAGTTAGGTTGAGTGAATCAACTTTTGAGTGAATCAACTTCACTCAACTATATATTCTTGAGTAAACTTTTCACTCGAGTTTTTTTAGAAAGTGGCCGCTCATTATCTCAGAGAATAAAAAAAACAAAAGAAATATAAAATTTCTTTTCACTTCAGTTCTTCATATTTTATTTTTCTAAAAATAACAATTTTCAAATTAACCAAATGTCTACCTTCACATACTGAGACAGATAGTGTAAAACTTCACATTTGAGTTTTTAATTTCATGATTTGATTATGACAGACACACTATAAATAGCATAATATGTTTCTGAAAAGACAATAAAGTATGTACCTTTTTTTGATTCGATCAACGCAAGAAAACATTCACAAATGATTATTACGAAGTAGAAAACTTGAAAAATAAAACTGAAGGCATGTTGTATGGATCGATTGGAGTGGTTATCCTTTGAAAGATTGGCTAATAATCCATCAGTAACACTCGTATGTACGCATGAAACTTCTATTTTACAATATACAGCGATAATAGATTACGATGACTTTAGTTCTGGATCTTCCTGTCAGTTATATATATTGGGTAGTATATTCAGATATCATATATTACTCGCAATGGAAACATATCTTAGACATACATGGCTGCCGTACAACTGGTTAAATTTATATATTTCTGATTTTTTTTTTATTTCGATGCATTTCTTCATCTCGAATTGAATTTTCTGAGCTCCAGTAATATTCGATGTGTCCTTTATTGGCTCGTCTGATACAGAAATACATAATACTTGAAAAGCACTCAAAAGTGTTTTTTTTTAACATTTCTTCAATAAGTATACACTAAACGAAACAAAGCTATTACAATATCAAATTCCGAACTCTGAAGCATAAATAATAATACGTATTACTCAACCAAGTTATGTTCCCAGTTTCATGCGTTTTATTTAATAAAGTTATAATGTTTGATATCCCGATAAGAGTTCGTTACTGCTCCATGATCACACGGATGATTTTCCCCACCGGTTCCTCATCCTCCATGTAGGGGGCAGAAATCACCAACTGTCCGACACTGTTCAATGTCGATGTAAGGAGGTTAGCGTTCACGTTGGGTGGGATAAAGAAGGTCCGGAAGATGGTCTTACTGGACACATGACCGATCGTATCTGTCACCTGTTTGGCCAGGACGGTCAGGGTGTTGTCACTCAGTTTAACTTCAATACTCTCCGGGTTGTAACCTTTCATGTCTACATCTATCTGAAACTGTTTCTTCTCGACAACTTTACTTGAAGTTTCAAGCTCGGATAATTCCATTTTTTCATCGTCCTTTACCCGAGATGTGTCTTCTGGTGGCGTATCTTCTGGTGGCGAGTTTTCTGGTGGCGTATCTTCAGTAGATATCACCACAGCCTCTCCTGTATTTTCGGGAACACTTTTTACGTGTTGTGATTTCACGAGAACCATTTCACAAGTATCGTCAGATTCTTGGTTAAGTCTAGCTTCTTCACAGGTCTCTTCTCCTGAGTGAACGACACAATTCTCTTCTGTTTTCCCATCGATATTTGTCTTCTGGCCGTTTGTAGGGCGCTCTGCTGATGATATGGGAGCATTTATGGTGAGAATTCCATCGTCTGTTAAAGTCCCGGTGAGTTCGTCCACATCAGCATGGGGCGGAATAACTATGGTCCTTCTCAACTCCCATACATCTACATTTCCATCCTTCCCATCTTCATGACGAGCGTGAATTAACACTTTACCTCCGTTGACTTTAACGGAAACTTCCGCGGGAGAGAATCCAGGGCACGGGACCTTTTCTTCCCATTGTTGTGGTGGATGCCCGGCACTGTTTCCCCATTCAGTCATCCCCGGTATCAGATCAAACAGGCCGATGAAATCCCCCAATGCAGACGGCAGATTATTATGAATTTCTCTATGCGGTCGGTGAAATGGATGATGTACTGTTTGGTTGAGCATCCATGTCGGTGGCCAGTTTGGCCTGATCGTCGTCCGTGCAGAGTGACACGGCCTTCTCGGCGTACACCCCCGATATCTGGGCGAATATTGCTGGCCTGGCAAAGGTAAAAACGTCACTGGTACTTTGTACAGCATATCGGTGATTGAAGTAGATATTTCGAGCTTCAGTTAGCAGTGCGACGTCAAGTCTGTGTGGTTTATCTCCAGCTGATTTCTACGGTTTATATACTATACAGCCAGTTTCTAGGTCTTTCTGGTTCGTTCCACGTGGTTGATGCAATGAACCAAAACAAACGCGCCTCCTTGGAGTCGATTGGCTGCAGGTTATAGCTTTATCCAATGAAACGCCTGAACTGGGTCAAGGGGCGGGTTATATGCGATGTCACACATTCCAGAGCTTTCCACGCCTCCAGCAGTTAGTAAATTTCGCTGACTTTCGCTCAGTTTCTCACAGTTTCTGGCAAATTGCACGTTATGTCTCTGGGATTTTTACTATTTTAAGAGCCCGAAATTGCTTCAACATACAAAGAGCACTCCTGATTGTTCTAGAATAATAAAGAAAGCCACATAACCCGAACCCATATCATACTCCAAACAACTACAACTGGCCCTCAACTATTCGTCGAAACAGAGGCATATAAAAAAAATCACTTCTCTGACAGAGGTTGCCTAAAGAGGTCAACGGATCGGAACTATTTTTTTAGTGGTCTGATTCCGATTTGCGGTTACACACCACTAAATGATTGTTGTACCGAGGGATATCACGGAGAATAGAAGACCGGCTACAGCAATTGGACCATATTCATTCCGGAAGTTAATTGTTTTGTGTAATACTTTTTGTTCATCTCTCTACAATAGTTGCTCTTAATAACTTATAAGTTTCTTGGTCACTTTGAAAATAAGTAATACATTTCAGGAAAGATTCATTAGACACCCGATGTCGTCGCCATGGTGGTGTTTATTCTATGACATATCTTCTTCCAGCTGTGGCTCGGAAAAAACGGTGCATAAGGTCGCCTCAGTTTTTTATATGTTTCAGGTCAGAAGCCAGGCTTTCTGGTAATATATGTTATTTGTCGTCGGGAAATATTGGGAACAGAGTTTTCTTGACGTGTTCCAAGTCATTTTACTACATAAATATTAAAGAGATCATTTGGTGGTGTGCAACATTGCTGGTCACGTCTCGAACACCGCTCGCTACAACAGATTCAACACATAAAAGTGTGACCTCTCACAGAAGTGGGAAGCGGATTATGCAATAATCTGTCAAATCGTCGCGGTCTATTTTGTGTAGCGATGGGATGATTGGAGAGGGAGTTGAGTTGGGGGGGGGGTCACGTACGTACAACATAATTCAAACCCAATTTCCACCACCCCAAGATGAATTATTTTAAAAGCTCCTAAAGTTTCCAATATAACATCACAGTTCTCTACTGTCATACATTGCACACAAAGTCATACATGTTTGATATGTGCTATAATAAATTGGTTTCAAAGAAGATAGGAGAGGTCTGCAGATTCCAAAGATACCTGCAACGTTTGTAACATTGTGTTATTGGCGTCAAATACCATTATTGACAAGTATCCATTTATCAAATTGAATTTCCTGAGTTTGATTATGTACCTTATCTAAAACTTTCCTGAGTTGAAAAAAAATGTTTGCACACAAATTTCAGTTTCCGTCTTATTTGTGCAATCCTTGATATTATAGGAAGCGATCAGGAAAAACGGCGTACTCAAATATGGCATACGAATTATGCGGAGTACATGTTGATCGAAAAGGGTATATTTTTGTCGATGTCCGCTTTCCCTGGAATTCGTGATGACGAGGAAACCCCTCGAACTATTATATCCAGAACTCCTATATTATCAATCTATTGATTCTAGAGAACAGATGGATACACTGGAAAAAGACATCCTTAAAATTTAAAAAATATTCCTCGACTACTATACCAGCGGAATATTCCTTGAAATTCAATAAGGAATATTCCGTAGCGTGTTAAGGAAATTCCTTAACATGGCAAGGAATATTCCTTAGTTATGTTGAGGAATATTCCTTAAATTTGTAAGGCTTTTTTTCTGTGTACATTGACTTGCGAGGATGGCGTCCTCGATGAACAGCGGCCCACTCTATACAGAAAAATCAACTGTCTGACCGAGTTAAAAATTCAGCATTTCTCCAATTATAAAATTATTATTTGTATAAGGACTGGAGAAAAGCAGTCTGTCATGTTCTTGAGTAATCTTTTAACTCTTAGTTCAGACGTGGTCGGGGGAAGGGGCAAACTTACGCGCACAAGAGAGGTAATCTTTTCACAGCTCAGCCGCATCACTAAATGGAGAGATTCTGACATTATGCATGACTTCCAAAATATGTGCAAAATCTCATACAAAGTATACATGAATCGTTATCAAAGCTAACCATCTCTTATCTACTTAGTCTAGGTCCCTCTTAATTGTAATATTAGGGAGATAAAAATTATAATTCAGAGTCACTACATCGCTTGTGCACGCACGTTTGTTTCCATGTCGGTGATACGAACAGGAAGAAGTTTACATCTGATATATCTGATAGTTGTAGCATTATTTTGTCCATTCCCTGGTAGGAAAGTTTTGCAACTGCTGAAGCCCGAGCAAACAGTTATCAGGTAGAACTCACACGAATGAAGAGCGAGTTTTGGCTTCCCATCTCAAGTTAAGGATGTTTTTTTTTCTCGAAGAACCCTTTCGGTTTCAATTATGTTCTCCAATTCCACTTTGTCGGAGTATTCTAGCATGAGACTGATTTATATCAACTTCGCTTCTATCATCGGTTCTAACATATGAGTATGCCATTCTGATAGCAGAGAGATGTTTCTATAGTTGGGGTTGTTGAGCTACGGTAGCATAGATGCGAGGTCATTGCTCCGGACTTATTTAATCCCACTCACACCTCTTCAATCACTAAATGAAATGTTGTTGGCAGAGATTTTCACGATATTTGCTATGAGTTGGCTCATCATGTCAAGGTGAAATCTACTGCCCATGCATACATGTAGTACCGGTATAGGATCAACAGAGCAAGACAAAGCAACTATAATACTGATTGGTTCGTCAGATACACCATGCAGACAAAATACCAATAAAATAATCAGATCCATATGAAAGCCGCAGTCCATACAGCACCGATATACCCTCATCATACCAAAGCGAAGGTGCATGCCATAGTACCAAAACACTGGATAGATCAAGGCGGGAGTCGCAGTCCATAGTATAATAGGCCTGCAGGTTTATCGGATCAGTGTTAGAGCCACTATCTATAAATCAGATATACTTTCTAAAAACACTTTCACTCAAGTTTAGTTAGGTTGAGTGAATCAACTTTTGAGTGAATCAACTTCACTCAACTATATATTCTTGAGTAAACTTTTCACTCGAGTTTTTTTAGAGAGTGGCCGCTCATTATCTCAGAGAATAAAAAAAACAAAAGAAATATAAAATTTCTTTTCACTTCAGTTCTTCATATTTTATTTTTCTAAAAATAACAATTTTCAAATTAACCAAATGTCTACCTTCACATACTGAGACAGATAGTGTAAAACTTCACATTTGAGTTTTTAATTTCATGATTTGATTATGACAGACACACTATAAATAGCATAATATGTTTCTGAAAAGACAATAAAGTATGTACCTTTTTTTGATTCGATCAACGCAAGAAAACATTCACAAATGATTATTACGAAGTAGAAAACTTGAAAAATAAAACTGAAGGCATGTTGTATGGATCGATTGGAGTGGTTATCCTTTGAAAGATTGGCTAATAATCCATCAGTAACACTCGTATGTACGCATGAAACTTCTATTTTACAATATACAGCGATAATAGATTACGATGACTTTAGTTCTGGATCCTCCTGTCAGTTATATATATTGGGTAGTATATTCAGATATCATATATTACTCGCAATGGAAACATATCTTAGACATACATGGCTGCCGTACAACTGGTTAAATTTATATATTTCTGATTTTTTTTTTATTTCGATGCATTTCTTCATCTCGAATTGAATTTTCTGAGCTCCAGTAATATTCGATGTGTCCTTTATTGGCTCGTCTGATACAGAAATACATAATACTTGAAAAGCACTCAAAAGTGTTTTTTTTTAACATTTCTTCAATAAGTATACACTAAACGAAACAAAGCTATTACAATATCAAATTCCGAACTCTGAAGCATAAATAATAATACGTATTACTCAACCAAGTTATGTTCCCAGTTTCATGCGTTTTATTTAATAAAGTCATAATGTTTGATATCCCGATAAGAGTTCGTTACTGCTCCATGATCACACGGATGATTTTCCCCACCGGTTCCTCATCCTCCATGTAGGGGGCAGAAATCACCAACTGTCCGACACTGTTCAATGTCGATGTAAGGAGGTTAGCGTTCACGTTGGGTGGGATAAAGAAGGTCCGGAAGATGGTCTTACTGGACACATGACCGATCGTATCTGTCACCTGTTTGGCCAGGACGGTCAGGGTGTTGTCACTCAGTTTAACTTCAATACTCTCCGGGTTGTAACCTTTCATGTCTACATCTATCTGAAACTGTTTCTTCTCGACAACTTTACTTGAAGTTTCAAGCTCGGATAATTCCATTTTTTCATCGTCCTTTACCCGAGATGTGTCTTCTGGTGGCGTATCTTCTGGTGGCGAGTTTTCTGGTGGCGTATCTTCAGTAGATATCACCACAGCCTCTCCTGTATTTTCGGGAACACTTTTTACGTGTTGTGATTTCACGAGAACCATTTCACAAGTATCGTCAGATTCTTGGTTAAGTCTAGCTTCTTCACAGGTCTCTTCTCCTGAGTGAACGACACAATTCTCTTCTGTTTTCCCATCGATATTTGTCTTCTGGCCGTTTGTAGGGCGCTCTGCTGA
Source organism: Hanleya hanleyi (assembly GCA_036873755.1). Lineage (NCBI taxonomy): Eukaryota > Metazoa > Mollusca > Polyplacophora > Lepidopleurida > Hanleyidae > Hanleya > Hanleya hanleyi. Next base: position 21,037 of record JAVTVY010009475.1, read on the forward strand.
TGATATGGGAGCATTTATGGTGAGAATTCCATCGTCTGTTAAAGTCCCGGTGAGTTCGTCCACATCAGCATGGGGCGGAATAACTATGGTCCTTCTCAACTCCCATACATCTACATTTCCATCCTTCCCATCTTCATGACGAGCGTGAATTAACACTTTACCTCCGTTGACTTTAACGGAAACTTCCGCGGGAGAGAATCCAGGGCACGGGACCTTTTCTTCCCATTGTTGTGGTGGATGCCCGGCACTGTTTCCCCATTCAGTCATCCCCGGTATCAGATCAAACAGGCCGATGAAATCCCCCAATGCAGACGGCAGATTATTATGAATTTCTCTATGCGGTCGGTGAAATGGATGATGTACTGTTTGGTTGAGCATCCATGTCGGTGGCCAGTTTGGCCTGATCGTCGTCCGTGCAGAGTGACACGGCCTTCTCGGCGTACACCCCCGATATCTGGGCGAATATTGCTGGCCTGGCAAAGGTAAAAACGTCACTGGTACTTTGTACAGCATATCGGTGATTGAAGTAGATATTTCGAGCTTCAGTTAGCAGTGCGACGTCAAGTCTGTGTGGTTTATCTCCAGCTGATTTCTACGGTTTATATACTATACAGCCAGTTTCTAGGTCTTTCTGGTTCGTTCCACGTGGTTGATGCAATGAACCAAAACAAACGCGCCTCCTTGGAGTCGATTGGCTGCAGGTTATAGCTTTATCCAATGAAACGCCTGAACTGGGTCAAGGGGCGGGTTATATGCGATGTCACACATTCCAGAGCTTTCCACGCCTCCAGCAGTTAGTAAATTTCGCTGACTTTCGCTCAGTTTCTCACAGTTTCTGGCAAATTGCACGTTATGTCTCTGGGATTTTTACTATTTTAAGAGCCCGAAATTGCTGAAACATACAAAGAGCACTCCTGATTGTTCTAGAATAATAAAGAAAGCCACATAACCCGAACCCATATCATACTCCAAACAACTACAACTGGCCCTCAACTATTCGTCGAAACAGAGGCATATAAAAAAAATCACTTCTCTGACAGAGGTTGCCTAAAGAGGTCAACGGATCGGAACTATTTTTTTAGTGGTCTGATTCCGATTTGCGGTTACACACCACTAAATGATTGTTGTACCGAGGGATATCACGGAGAATAGAAGACCGGCTACAGCAATTGGACCATATTCATTCCGGAAGTTAATTGTTTTGTGTAATACTTTTTGTTCATCTCTCTACAATAGTTGCTCTTAATAACTTATAAGTTTCTTGGTCACTTTGAAAATAAGTAATACATTTCAGGAAAGATTCATTAGACACCCGATGTCGTCGCCATGGTGGTGTTTATTCTATGACATATCTTCTTCCAGCTGTGGCTCGGAAAAAACGGTGCATAAGGTCGCCTCAGTTTTTTATATGTTTCAGGTCAGAAGCCAGGCTTTCTGGTAATATATGTTATTTGTCGTCGGGAAATATTGGGAACAGAGTTTTCTTGACGTGTTCCAAGTCATTTTACTACATAAATATTAAAGAGATCATTTGGTGGTGTGCAACATTGCTGGTCACGTCTCGAACACCGCTCGCTACAACAGATTCAACACATAAAAGTGTGACCTCTCACAGAAGTGGGAAGCGGATTATGCAATAATCTGTCAAATCGTCGCGGTCTATTTTGTGTAGCGATGGGATGATTGGAGAGGGAGTTGAGTTGGGGGGGGGGTCACGTACGTACAACATAATTCAAACCCAATTTCCACCACCCCAAGATGAATTATTTTAAAAGCTCCTAAAGTTTCCAATATAACATCACAGTTCTCTACTGTCATACATTGCACACAAAGTCATACATGTTTGATATGTGCTATAATAAATTGGTTTCAAAGAAGATAGGAGAGGTCTGCAGATTCCAAAGATACCTGCAACGTTTGTAACATTGTGTTATTGGCGTCAAATACCATTATTGACAAGTATCCATTTATCAAATTGAATTTCCTGAGTTTGATTATGTACCTTATCTAAAACTTTCCTGAGTTGAAAAAAAATGTTTGCACACAAATTTCAGTTTCCGTCTTATTTGTGCAATCCTTGATATTATAGGAAGCGATCAGGAAAAACGGCGTACTCAAATATGGCATACGAATTATGCGGAGTACATGTTGATCGAAAAGGGTATATTTTTGTCGATGTCCGCTTTCCCTGGAATTCGTGATGACGAGGAAACCCCTCGAACTATTATATCCAGAACTCCTATATTATCAATCTATTGATTCTAGAGAACAGATGGATACACTGGAAAAAGACATCCTTAAAATTTAAAAAATATTCCTCGACTACTATACCAGCGGAATATTCCTTGAAATTCAATAAGGAATATTCCGTAGCGTGTTAAGGAAATTCCTTAACATGGCAAGGAATATTCCTTAGTTATGTTGAGGAATATTCCTTAAATTTGTAAGGCTTTTTTTCTGTGTACATTGACTTGCGAGGATGGCGTCCTCGATGAACAGCGGCCCACTCTATACAGAAAAATCAACTGTCTGACCGAGTTAAAAATTCAGCATTTCTCCAATTATAAAATTATTATTTGTATAAGGACTGGAGAAAAGCAGTCTGTCATGTTCTTGAGTAATCTTTTAACTCTTAGTTCAGACGTGGTCGGGGGAAGGGGCAAACTTACGCGCACAAGAGAGGTAATCTTTTCACAGCTCAGCCGCATCACTAAATGGAGAGATTCTGACATTATGCATGACTTCCAAAATATGTGCAAAATCTCATACAAAGTATACATGAATCGTTATCAAAGCTAACCATCTCTTATCTACTTAGTCTAGGTCCCTCTTAATTGTAATATTAGGGAGATAAAAATTATAATTCAGAGTCACTACATCGCTTGTGCACGCACGTTTGTTTCCATGTCGGTGATACGAACAGGAAGAAGTTTACATCTGATATATCTGATAGTTGTAGCATTATTTTGTCCATTCCCTGGTAGGAAAGTTTTGCAACTGCTGAAGCCCGAGCAAACAGTTATCAGGTAGAACTCACACGAATGAAGAGCGAGTTTTGGCTTCCCATCTCAAGTTAAGGATGTTTTTTTTTCTCGAAGAACCCTTTCGGTTTCAATTATGTTCTCCAATTCCACTTTGTCGGAGTATTCTAGCATGAGACTGATTTATATCAACTTCGCTTCTATCATCGGTTCTAACATATGAGTATGCCATTCTGATAGCAGAGAGATGTTTCTATAGTTGGGGTTGTTGAGCTACGGTAGCATAGATGCGAGGTCATTGCTCCGGACTTATTTCATCCCACTCACACCTCTTCAATCACTAAATGAAATGTTGTTGGCAGAGATTTTCACGATATTTGCTATGAGTTGGCTCATCATGTCAAGGTGAAATCTACTGCCCATGCATACATGTAGTACCGGTATAGGATCAACAGAGCAAGACAAAGCAACTATAATACTGATTGGTTCGTCAGATACACCATGCAGACAAAATACCAATAAAATAATCAGATCCATATGAAAGCCGCAGTCCATACAGCACCGATATACCCTCATCATACCAAAGCGAAGGTGCATGCCATAGTACCAAAACACTGGATAGATCAAGGCGGGAGTCGCAGTCCATAGTATAATAGGCCTGCAGGTTTATCGGATCAGTGTTAGAGCCACTATCTATAAATCAGATATACTTTCTAAAAACACTTTCACTCAAGTTTAGTTAGGTTGAGTGAATCAACTTTTGAGTGAATCAACTTCACTCAACTATATATTCTTGAGTAAACTTTTCACTCGAGTTTTTTTAGAGAGTGGCCGCTCATTATCTCAGAGAATAAAAAAAACAAAAGAAATATAAAATTTCTTTTCACTTCAGTTCTTCATATTTTATTTTTCTAAAAATAACAATTTTCAAATTAACCAAATGTCTACCTTCACATACTGAGACAGATAGTGTAAAACTTCACATTTGAGTTTTTAATTTCATGATTTGATTATGACAGACACACTATAAATAGCATAATATGTTTCTGAAAAGACAATAAAGTATGTACCTTTTTTTGATTCGATCAACGCAAGAAAACATTCACAAATGATTATTACGAAGTAGAAAACTTGAAAAATAAAACTGAAGGCATGTTGTATGGATCGATTGGAGTGGTTATCCTTTGAAAGATTGGCTAATAATCCATCAGTAACACTCGTATGTACGCATGAAACTTCTATTTTACAATATACAGCGATAATAGATTACGATGACTTTAGTTCTGGATCCTCCTGTCAGTTATATATATTGGGTAGTATATTCAGATATCATATATTACTCGCAATGGAAACATATCTTAGACATACATGGCTGCCGTACAACTGGTTAAATTTATATATTTCTGATTTTTTTTTTATTTCGATGCATTTCTTCATCTCGAATTGAATTTTCTGAGCTCCAGTAATATTCGATGTGTCGTTTATTGGCTCGGCTGATACAGAAATACATAATACTTGAAAAGCACTCAAAAGTGTTTTTTTTAACATTTCTTCAATAAGTATACACTAAACGAAACAAAGCTATTACAATATCAAATTCCGAACTCTGGAGCATAAATAATAATACGTATTACTCAACCAAGTTATGTTCCCAGTTTCATGCGTTTTATTTAATAAAGTCATAATGTTTGATATCCCGATAAGAGTTCGTTACTGCTCCATGATCACACGGATGATTTTCCCCACCGGTTCCTCATCCTCCATGTAGGGGGCAGAAATCACCAACTGTCCGACACTGTTCAATGTCGATGTAAGGAGGTTAGCGTTCACGTTGGGTGGGATAAAGAAGGTCCGGAAGATGGTCTTACTGGACACATGACCGATCGTATCTGTCACCTGTTTGGCCAGGACGGTCAGGGTGTTGTCACTCAGTTTAACTTCAATACTCTCCGGGTTGTAACCTTTCATGTCTACATCTATCTGAAACTGTTTCTTCTCGACAACTTTACTTGAAGTTTCAAGCTCGGTTAATTCCATTTTTTCATCGTCCTTTACCCGAGATGTGTCTTCTGGTGGCGTATCTTCTGGTGGCGAGTTTTCTGGTGGCGTATCTTCAGTAGATATCACCACAGCCTCTCCTGTATTTTCGGGAACACTTTTTACGTGTTGTGATTTCACGAGAACCATTTCACAAGTATCGTCAGATTCTTGGTTAATTCTAGCTTCTTCACAGGTCTCTTCTCCTGAGTGAGCGACACAATTCTCTTCTGTTTTCCCATCGATATTTGTCTTCTGGCCGTTTGTAGGGCGCTCTGCTGATGATATGGGAGCGTTTATGGTGAGAATTCCATCGTCTGTTAAAGTCCCGGTGAGTTCGTCCACATCAGCATGGGGCGGAATAACTATGGTCCTTCTCAACTCCCATACATCTACATTTCCATCCTTCCCATCTTCATGACGAGCGTGAATTAACACTTTACCTCCGTTGACTTTGACGGAAACTTCCGCGGGAGAGAATCCAGGGCACGGGACCTTTTCTTCCCATTGTTGTGGTGGATGCCCGGCACTGTTTCCCCATTCAGTCATCCCCGGTATCAGATCAAACAGGCCGATGAAATCCCCCAATGCAGACGGCAGATTATTATGAATTTCTCTATGCGGTCGGTGAAATGGATGATGTACTGTTTGGTTGAGCATCCATGTCGGTGGCCAGTTTGGCCTGATCGTCGTCCGTGCAGAGTGACACGGCCTTCTCGGCGTACACCCCCGATATCTGGGCGAATATTGCTGGCCTGGCAAAGGTAAAAACGTCACTGGTACTTTGTACAGCATATCGGTGATTGAAGTAGATATTTCGAGCTTCAGTTAGCAGTGCGACGTCAAGTCTGTGTGGTTTATCTCCAGCTGATTTCTACGGTTTATATACTATACAGCCAGTTTCTAGGTCTTTCTGGTTCGTTCCACGTGGTTGATGCAATGAACCAAAACAAACGCGCCTCCTTGGAGTCGATTGGCTGCAGGTTATAGCTTTATCCAATGAAACGCCTGAACTGGGTCAAGGGGCGGGTTATATGCGATGTCACACATTCCAGAGCTTTCCACGCCTCCAGCAGTTAGTAAATTTCGCTGACTTTCGCTCAGTTTCTCACAGTTTCTGGCAAATTGCACGTTATGTCTCTGGGATTTTTACTATTTTAAGAGCCCGAAATTGCTTCAACATACAAAGAGCACTCCTGATTGTTCTAGAATAATAAAGAAAGCCACATAACCCGAACCCATATCATACTCCAAACAACTACAACTGGCCCTCAACTATTCGTCGAAACAGAGGCATATAAAAAAAATCACTTCTCTGACAGAGGTTGCCTAAAGAGGTCAACGGATCGGAACTATTTTTTTAGTGGTCTGATTCCGATTTGCGGTTACACACCACTAAATGATTGTTGTACCGAGGGATATCACGGAGAATAGAAGACCGGCTACAGCAATTGGACCATATTCATTCCGGAAGTTAATTGTTTTGTGTAATACTTTTTGTTCATCTCTCTACAATAGTTGCTCTTAATAACTTATAAGTTTCTTGGTCACTTTGAAAATAAGTAATACATTTCAGGAAAGATTCATTAGACACCCGATGTCGTCGCCATGGTGGTGTTTATTCTATGACATATCTTCTTCCAGCTGTGGCTCGGAAAAAACGGTGCATAAGGTCGCCTCAGTTTTTTATATGTTTCAGGTCAGAAGCCAGGCTTTCTGGTAATATATGTTATTTGTCGTCGGGAAATATTGGGAACAGAGTTTTCTTGACGTGTTCCAAGTCATTTTACTACATAAATATTAAAGAGATCATTTGGTGGTGTGCAACATTGCTGGTCACGTCTCGAACACCGCTCGCTACAACAGATTCAACACATAAAAGTGTGACCTCTCACAGAAGTGGGAAGCGGATTATGCAATAATCTGTCAAATCGTCGTGGTCTATTTTGTGTAGCGATGGGATGATTGGAGAGGGAGTTGAGTTGGGGGGGTCACGTACGTACAACATAATTCAAACCCAATTTCCACCACCCCAAGATGAATTATTTTAAAAGCTCCTAAAGTTTCCAATATAACATCACAGTTCTCTACTGTCATACATTGCACACAAAGTAATACATGTTTGATATGTGCTATAATAAATTGGTTTCAAAGAAGATAGGAGAGGTCTGCAGATTCCAAAGATACCTGCAACGTTTGTAACATTGTGTTATTGGCGTCAAATACCATTATTGACAAGTATTCATTTATCAAATTGAATTTCCTGAGTTTGATTATGTACCTTATCTAAAACTTTCCTGAGTTGAAAAAAAATGTTTGCACACAAATTTCAGTTTCCGTCTTATTTGTGCAATCCTTGATATTATAGGAAGCGATCAGGAAAAACGGCGTACTCAAATATGGCATACGAATTATGCGGAGTACATGTTGATCGAAAAGGGTATATTTTTGTCGATGTCCGCTTTCCCTGGAATTCGTGATGACGAGGAAACCCCTCGAACTATTATATCCAGAACTCCTATATTATCAATCTATTGATTCTAGAGAACAGATGGATACACTGGAAAAAGACATCCTTAAAATTTAAAAAATATTCCTCGACTACTATACCAGCGGAATATTCCTTGAAATTCAATAAGGAATATTCCGTAGCGTGTTAAGGAAATTCCTTAACATGGCAAGGAATATTCCTTAGTTATGTTGAGGAATATTCCTTAAATTTGTAAGGCTTTTTTTCTGTGTACATTGACTTGCGAGGATGGCGTCCTCGATGAACAGCGGCCCACTCTATACAGAAAAATCAACTGTCTGACCGAGTTAAAAATTCAGCATTTCTCCAATTATAAAATTATTATTTGTATAAGGACTGGAGAAAAGCAGTCTGTCATGTTCTTGAGTAATCTTTTAACTCTTAGTTCAGACGTGGTCGGGGGAAGGGGCAAACTTACGCGCACAAGAGAGGTAATCTTTTCACAGCTCAGCCGCATCACTAAATGGAGAGATTCTGACATTATGCATGACTTCCAAAATATGTGCAAAATCTCATACAAAGTATACATGAATCGTTATCAAAGCTAACCATCTCTTATCTACTTAGTCTAGGTCCCTCTTAATTGTAATATTAGGGAGATAAAAATTATAATTCAGAGTCACTACATCGCTTGTGCACGCACGTTTGTTTCCATGTCGGTGATACGAACAGGAAGAAGTTTACATCTGATATATCTGATAGTTGTAGCATTATTTTGTCCATTCCCTGGTAGGAAAGTTTTGCAACTGCTGAAGCCCGAGCAAACAGTTATCAGGTAGAACTCACACGAATGAAGAGCGAGTTTTGGCTTCCCATCTCAAGTTAAGGATGTTTTTTTTTCTCGAAGAACCCTTTCGGTTTCAATTATGTTCTCCAATTCCACTTTGTCGGAGTATTCTAGCATGAGACTGATTTATATCAACTTCGCTTCTATCATCGGTTCTAACATATGAGTATGCCATTCTGATAGCAGAGAGATGTTTCTATAGTTGGGGTTGTTGAGCTACGGTAGCATAGATGCGAGGTCATTGCTCCGGACTTATTTAATCCCACTCACACCTCTTCAATCACTAAATGAAATGTTGTTGGCAGAGATTTTCACGATATTTGCTATGAGTTGGCTCATCATGTCAAGGTGAAATCACTGCCCATGCATACATGTAGTACCGGTATAGGATCAACAGAGCAAGACAAAGCAACTATAATACTGATTGGTTCGTCAGATACACCATGCAGACAAAATACCAATAAAATAATCAGATCCATATGAAAGCCGCAGTCCATACAGCACCGATATATCCTCATCATACCAAAGCGAAGGTGCATGCCATAGTACCAAAACACTGGATAGATCAAGGCGGGAGTCGCAGTCCATAGTATAATAGGCCTGCAGGTTTATCGGATCAGTGTTAGAGCCACTATCTATAAATCAGATATACTTTCTAAAAACACTTTCACTCAAGTTTAGTTAGGTTGAGTGAATCAACTTTTGAGTGAATCAACTTCACTCAACTATATATTCTTGAGTAAACTTTTCACTCGAGTTTTTTTAGAGAGTGGCCGCTCATTATCTCAGAGAATAAAAAAAACAAAAGAAATATAAAATTTCTTTTCACTTCAGTTCTTCATATTTTATTTTTCTAAAAATAACAATTTTCAAATTAACCAAATGTCTACCTTCACATACTGAGACAGATAGTGTAAAACTTCACATTTGAGTTTTTAATTTCATGATTTGATTATGACAGACACACTATAAATAGCATAATATGTTTCTGAAAAGACAATAAAGTATGTACCTTTTTTTGATTCGATCAACGCAAGAAAACATTCACAAATGATTATTACGAAGTAGAAAACTTGAAAAATAAAACTGAAGGCATGTTGTATGGATCGATTGGAGTGGTTATCCTTTGAAAGATTGGCTAATAATCCATCAGTAACACTCGTATGTACGCATGAAACTTCTATTTTACAATATACAGCGATAATAGATTACGATTACTTTAGTTCTGGATCCTCCTGTCAGTTATATATATTGGGTAGTATATTCAGATATCATATATTACTCGCAATGGAAACATATCTTAGACATGCATGGCTGCCGTACAACTGGTTAAATTTATATATTTCTGATTTTTTTTTATTTTGATGTATTTCTTCATCTCGAATTGAATTTTCTGAGCTCCAGTAATATTCGATGTGTCGTTTTTTGTCTCGGCTGATACAGAAATACATAATACCTTAAAAGCACTCGAAAGTGTATTTTTAACATTTCTTCAATAAGTATACACTTAACGAAACAAAGCTATTACAATATCAAATTCCGAACTCTGGAGCATAAATAATAATACGTATTAGTCAACCAAGTTATGTTCCCAGTTTCATGCGTTTTAGTTAATAAAGTCATAATGTTTGATATCCCGATAAGAGTTCGTTACTGCTCCATGGTCACAGGGATGATTTTCCCCACCGGTTCCTCATCCTCCATGTAGGGGGCAGAAATCACCAACTGTCCGGTACTGTTCAATGTCGATGTAAGGAGGTTAGCGTTCACGTTGGGTGGGATAAAGAAGGTCCTGAAGATGGTCTTACTGGACACATGATCGATCGTATCTGTCACCTGTTTGGCCAGGACGGTCAGGGTGTTGTCACTCAGTTTAAGTTCAATACTCTCCGGGTTGTAGCCTTTCATGTCTACATGTATCTGAAACTGTTTCTTCTCGACAACTTTACTTGAAGTTTCAAGCTCGGTTAATTCCATTTTCTCATCGTCCTTTACCCGAGATATGTCTTCTGGTGGCGAGTTTTCTGGTGGCGTATCTTCAGTAGATACCACCACAGCCTCTCCTGTATTTTCGGGAACACTTTTTACGTGTTGTGATTTCACGAGAACCATTTCACAAGTATCGTCAGATTCTTGGTTAATTCTAGCTTCTTCACAGGTCTCTTCTCCTGACTGAGCGACACAATTCTCTTCTGTTGTTCCATCGATATTTGTCTTCTGGGCGTTTGTAGGGCGCTCTGCTGATGATATGGGAGCGTTTATGGTGAGAATTCCATCGTCTGTTAAAGTCCCGGTGAGTTCGTCCACATCAGCATGGGGCGGTATAACTATGGTCCTTCTCAACTCCCGTACATCTACATTTCCATTCTTCCCATCTTCATGACGAGCGTGAATTAACACTTTACCTCCGTTGACTTTGACGGAAACTTCCGCGGGAGAGAATCCAGGGCACGGGACCTTTTCTTCCCATTGTTGTGGTGGATGCCCGGCACTGTTTCCCCATTCAGTCATCCCCGGTATCAGATCAAACAGGCCGATGAAATCCCCCAATGCAGATGGCAGATTATTATGAATTTCTCTATGCGGTCGGTGAAATGGATGATGTACTGTTTGGTTGAGCATCCATGTCGGTGGCCAGTTTGGCCTGGTCGTCGTCCGTGCAGAGTGACACGGCCTTCTCGGCGTACACCCTCGGTATCTGGGCGAATATTGCTGGCCTGGTAAGGGTATAAACATCACTGGTACTTTGTACAGCATATCGGCGATTTGAAGTAGATATTTCGAGCTTCAGCTAACAGTGCGACGTCAAGTCGATGTGGTTTACCTACAGCTGATTTCTACGGCTTATATACTCTACAACCAGTTTCTAGATCATTCTTGGTCGTTCCACGTGCTTGATGCAATGAACCAAAACAAACACGCCTCCTTGAATTCGATTGGCTGCAGGTTATAGCTTTAGCCAATGAAATGCCTGAACTGGATCAAGGGGCGGGTTATATACGATGTCACACATTCCAGAGCTTTCCACGCCTCCAGCAGTTAGTAAATTTCGCTGACTTTCGCTCAGTTTCTCACAGTTTCTGGCAAATTGCACGTTATGTCTCTGGGAGTTTTACTATTTTAAGAGCCCGAAATTGCTTCGTCATACAAAGAGCACTCCTGATTGTTCTAGAATAATAAAGAAAGCCACATAACCCGAACCCATATCATACTCCAAACAACTACAACTGGCCCTCAACTATTCGTCGAAACAGAGGCATATAAAAAAAATCACTTCTCTGACAGAGGTTGCCTAAAGAGGTCAAAGGATCGGAACTATTTTTTTAGTGGTCTGATTCCGATTTGCGGTTACACACCACTAAATGATCGTTGTACCGAGGGATATCACGGAGAATAGAAGACCGGCTACAGCAATTGGACCATATTCATTCCGGAAGTTAATTGTTTTGTGTAATACTTTTTGTTCATCTCTCTACAATAGTTGCTCTTAATAACTTATAAGTTTCTTGGTCACTTTGAAAATAAGTAATACATTTCAGGAAAGATTCATTAGACACCCGATGTCGTCGCCATGGTGGTGTTTATTCTATGACATATCTTCTTCCAGCTGTGGCTCGGAAAAAACGGTGCATAAGGTCGCCTCAGTTTTTTATATGTTTCAGGTCAGAAGCCAGGCTTTCTGGTAATATATGTTATTTGTCGTCGAGAAATATTGGGAACAGAGTTTTCTTGACGTGTTCCAAGTCATTTTACTACATAAATATTAAGGAGATCATTTGGTGGTGTTCAATATTGCTGGTCACGTCTCGAACACCGCTCGTTACAACAGATTCAACACATAAAAGTGTGACCTCTCACAGAAGTGGGAAGCGGATTATGCAATAATCTGTCAAATCGTCGCGGTCTATTTTGTGTAGCGATGGGATGATTGGAGAGGGAGTTGAGTTGGGGGGGGGGGGGTCACGTACGTACAACATAATTCAAACCCAATTTCCACCACCCCAAGATGAATTATTTTAAAAGCTCCTAAAGTTTCCAATATAACATCACAGTTCTCTACTGTCATACATTGCACACAAAGTCATACATGTTTGATATGTTCCATAATAAATTGGTTTCAAAGAAGATAGGAGAGGTCTGCAGATTCCAAAGATACCTGCAACGTTTGTAACATTGTGTTATTGGCGTCAAATACCATTATTGACAAGTATCCATTTATCAAATTGAATTTCCTGAGTTTGATTATGTACCTTATCTAAAACTTTCCTGAGTTGAAAAAAAATGTTTGCACACAAATTTCAGTTTCCGTCTTAATTGTGCAATCCTTGATATTATAGGAAGCGATCAGGAAAAACGGCGTACTCAAATATGGCATACGAATTATGCGGAGTACATGTTGATCGAAAAGGGTATATTTTTGTCGATGTCCGCTTTCCCTGGAATTCGTGATGACGAGGAAACCCCTCGAACTATTATATCCAGAACTCCTATATTATCAATCTATTGATTCTAGAGAACAGATGGATACACTGGAAAAAGACATCCTTAAAATTTAAAAAATATTCCTCGACTACTATACCAGCGGAATATTCCTTGAAATTCAATAAGGAATATTCCGTAGCGTGTTAAGGAAATTCCTTAACATGGCAAGGAATATTCCTTAGTTATGTTGAGGAATATTCCTTAAATTTGTAAGGCTTTTTTTCTGTGTACATTGACTTGTGAGGATGGCGTCCTCGATGAACAGCGGCCCACTCTATACAGAAAAATCAACTGTCTGACCGAGTTAAAAATTCAGCATTTCTCCAATTATAAAATTATTATTTGTATAAGGACTGGAGAAAAGCAGTCTGTCATGTTCTTGAGTAATCTTTTAACTCTTAGTTCAGACGCAAACTTACGCGCACAAGAGAGGTAATCTTTTCACAGCTCAGCCGCATCACTAAATGGAGAGATTCTGACATTATGCATGACTTCCAAAATATGTGCAAAATCTCATACAAAGTATACATGAATCGTTATCAAAGCTAACCATCTCTTATCTACTTAGTCTAGGTCCCTCTTAATTGTAATATTAGGGAGATAAAAATTATAATTCAGAGTCACTACATCGCTTGTGCACGCACGTTTGTTTCCATGTCGGTGATACGAACAGGAAGAAGTTTACATCTGATATATCTGATAGTTGTAGCATTATTTTGTCCATTCCCTGGTAGGAAAGTTTTGCAACTGCTGAAGCCCGAGCAAACAGTTATCAGGTAGAACTCACACGAATGAAGAGCGAGTTTTGGCTTCCCATCTCAAGTTAAGGGTGTTTTTTTTTTCTCGAAGAACCCTTTCGGTTTCAATTATGTTCTCCAATTCCACTTTGTCGGAGTATTCTAGCATGAGACTGATTGATATCAACTTCGCTTCTATCATCGGTTCTAACATATGAGTATGCCATTCTGATAGCAGAGAGATGTTTCTATAGTTGGGGTTGTTGAGCTACGGTAGCATAGATCCGAGGTCATTGCTCCGGACTTATTTAATCCCACTCACACCTCTTCAATCACTAAATGAAATGTTGTTGGCAGAGATTTTCACGATATTTGCTATGAGTTGGCTCATCATGTCAAGGTGAAATCTACTGCCCATGCATACATGTAGTACCGGTATAGGATCAACAGAGCAAGACAAAGCAACTATAATACTGATTGGTTCGTCAGATACACCATGCAGACAAAATACCAATAAAATAATCAGATCCATATGAAAGCCGCAGTCCATACAGCACCGATATACCCTCATCATACCAAAGCGAAGGTGCATGCCATAGTACCAAAACACTGGATAGATCAAGGCGGGAGTCGCAGTCCATAGTATAATAGGCCTGCAGGTTTATCGGATCAGTGTTAGAGCCACTATCTATAAATCAGATATACTTTCTAAAAACACTTTCACTCAAGTTTAGTTAGGTTGAGTGAATCAACTTTTGAGTGAATCAACTTCACTCAACTATATATTCTTGAGTAAACTTTTCACTCGAGTTTTTTTAGAGAGTGGCCGCTCATTATCTCAGAGAATAAAAAAAACAAAAGAAATATAGAACTTCAGTTCTTCATATTTTATTTTTCTAAAAATAACAATTTTCAAATTAACCAAATGTCTACCTTCACATACTGAGACAGATAGTGTAAAACTTCACATTTGAGTTTTTAATTTCATGATTTGATTATGACAGACACACTATAAATAGCATAATATGTTTCTGAAAAGACAATAAAGTATGTACCTTTTTTTGATTCGATCAACGCAAGAAAACATTCACAAATGATTATTACGAAGTAGAAGAGCTTCTGAAAAATAGAACTGAAGGCATGTTGTATGGATCGATTGGAGTGGTTATCCTTTGAAAGATTGGCTAATAATCCATCAGTAACACTCGTATGTACGCATGAAACTTCTATTTTACAATATACAGCGATAATAGATTACGATGACTTTAGTTCTGGATCCTCCTGTCAGTTATATATATTGGGTAGTATATTCAGATATCATATATTACTCGCAATGGAAACATATCTTAGACATACATGGCTGCCGTACAACTGGTTAAATTTATATATTTCTGATTTTTTTTTTATTTCGATGCATTTCTTCATCTCGAATTGAATTTTCTGAGCTCCAGTAATATTCGATGTGTCCTTTTTTTTAACATTTCTTCAATAAGTATACACTAAACGAAACAAAGCTATTACAATATCAAATTCCGAACTCTGGAGCATAAATAATAATACGTATTACTCAACCAAGTTATGTTCCCAGTTTCATGCGTTTTATTTAATAAAGTCATAATGTTTGATATCCCGATAAGAGTTCGTTACTGCTCCATGATCACACGGATGATTTTCCCCACCGGTTCCTCATCCTCCATGTAGGGGGCAGAAATCACCAACTGTCCGACACTGTTCAATGTCGATGTAAGGAGGTTAGCGTTCACGTTGGGTGGGATAAAGAAGGTCCGGAAGATGGTCTTACTGGACACATGACCGATCGTATCTGTCACCTGTTTGGCCAGGACGGTCAGGGTGTTGTCACTCAGTTTAACTTCAATACTCTCCGGGTTGTAACCTTTCATGTCTACATCTATCTGAAACTGTTTCTTCTCGACAACTTTACTTGAAGTTTCAAGCTCGGTTAATTCCATTTTTTCATCGTCCTTTACCCGAGATGTGTCTTCTGGTGGCGTATCTTCTGGTGGCGAGTTTTCTGGTGGCGTATCTTCAGTAGATATCACCACAGCCTCTCCTGTATTTTCGGGAACACTTTTTACGTGTTGTGATTTCACGAGAACCATTTCACAAGTATCGTCAGATTCTTGGTTAATTCTAGCTTCTTCACAGGTCTCTTCTCCTGAGTGAGCGACACAATTCTCTTCTGTTTTCCCATCGATATTTGTCTTCTGGCCGTTGGTAGGGCGCTCTGCTGATGATATGGGAGCGTTTATGGTGAGAATTCCATCGTCTGTTAAAGTCCCGGTGAGTTCGTCCACATCAGCATGGGGCGGAATAACTATGGTCCTTCTCAACTCCCATACATCTACATTTCCATCCTTCCCATCTTCATGACGAGCGTGAATTAACACTTTACCTCCGTTGACTTTGACGGAAACTTCCGCGGGAGAGAATCCAGGGCACGGGACCTTTTCTTCCCATTGTTGTGGTGGATGCCCGGCACTGTTTCCCCATTCAGTCATCCCCGGTATCAGATCAAACAGGCCGATGAAATCCCCCAATGCAGACGGCAGATTATTATGAATTTCTCTATGCGGTCGGTGAAATGGATGATGTACTGTTTGGTTGAGCATCCATGTCGGTGGCCAGTTTGGCCTGATCGTCGTCCGTGCAGAGTGACACGGCCTTCTCGGCGTACACCCCCGATATCTGGGCGAATATTGCTGGCCTGGCAACGGTAAAAACGTCACTGGTACTTTGTACAGCATATCGGTGATTGAAGTAGATATTTCGAGCTTCAGTTAGCAGTGCGACGTCAAGTCTGTGTGGTTTATCTCCAGCTGATTTCTACGGTTTATATACTATACAGCCAGTTTCTAGGTCTTTCTGGTTCGTTCCACGTGGTTGATGCAATGAACCAAAACAAACGCGCCTCCTTGGAGTCGATTGGCTGCAGGTTATAGCTTTATCCAATGAAACGCCTGAACTGGGTCAAGGGGCGGGTTATATGCGATGTCACACATTCCAGAGCTTTCCACGCCTCCAGCAGTTAGTAAATTTCGCTGACTTTCGCTCAGTTTCTCACAGTTTCTGGCAAATTGCACGTTATGTCTCTGGGATTTTTACTATTTTAAGAGCCCGAAATTGCTTCAACATACAAAGAGCACTCCTGATTGTTCTAGAATAATAAAGAAAGCCACATAACCCGAACCCATATCATACTCCAAACAACTACAACTGGCCCTCAACTATTCGTCGAAACAGAGGCATATAAAAAAAATCACTTCTCTGACAGAGGTTGCCTAAAGAGGTCAACGGATCGGAACTATTTTTTTAGTGGTCTGATTCCGATTTGCGGTTACACACCATTAAATGATTGTTGTACCGAGGGATATCACGGAGAATAGAAGACCGGCTACAGCAATTGGACCATATTCATTCCGGAAGTTAATTGTTTTGTGTAATACTTTTTGTTCATCTCTCTACAATAGTTGCTCTTAATAACTTATAAGTTTCTTGGTCACTTTGAAAATAAGTAATACATTTCAGGAAAGATTCATTAGACACCCGATGTCGTCGCCATGGTGGTGTTTATTCTATGACATATCTTCTTCCAGCTGTGGCTCGGAAAAAACGGTGCATAAGGTCGCCTCAGTTTTTTATATGTTTCAGGTCAGAAGCCAGGCTTTCTGGTAATATATGTTATTTGTCGTCGGGAAATATTGGGAACAGAGTTTTCTTGACGTGTTCCAAGTCATTTTACTACATAAATATTAAAGAGATCATTTGGTGGTGTGCAACATTGCTGGTCACGTCTCGAACACCGCTCGCTACAACAGATTCAACACATAAAAGTGTGACCTCTCACAGAAGTGGGAAGCGGATTATGCAATAATCTGTCAAATCGTCGCGGTCTATTTTGTGTAGCGATGGGATGATTGGAGAGGGAGTTGAGTTGGGGGGGGGGTCACGTACGTACAACATAATTCAAACCCAATTTCCACCACCCCAAGATGAATTATTTTAAAAGCTCCTAAAGTTTCCAATATAACATCACAGTTCTCTACTGTCATACATTGCACACAAAGTCATACATGTTTGATATGTGCTATAATAAATTGGTTTCAAAGAAGATAGGAGAGGTCTGCAGATTCCAAAGATACCTGCAACGTTTGTAACATTGTGTTATTGGCGTCAAATACCATTATTGACAAGTATCCATTTATCAAATTGAATTTCCTGAGTTTGATTATGTACCTTATCTAAAACTTTCCTGAGTTGAAAAAAAATGTTTGCACACAAATTTCAGTTTCCGTCTTATTTGTGCAATCCTTGATATTATAGGAAGCGATCAGGAAAAACGGCGTACTCAAATATGGCATACGAATTATGCGGAGTACATGTTGATCGAAAAGGGTATATTTTTGTCGATGTCCGCTTTCCCTGGAATTCGTGATGACGAGGAAACCCCTCGAACTATTATATCCAGAACTCCTATATTATCAATCTATTGATTCTAGAGAACAGATGGATACACTGGAAAAAAGACATCCTTAAAATTTAAAAAATATTCCTCGACTACTATACCAGCGGAATATTCCTTGAAATTCAATAAGGAATATTCCGTAGCGTGTTAAGGAAATTCCTTAACATGGCAAGGAATATTCCTTAGTTATGTTGAGGAATATTCCTTAAATTTGTAAGGCTTTTTTTCTGTGTACATTGACTTGCGAGGATGGCGTCCTCGATGAACAGCGGCCCACTCTATACAGAAAAATCAACTGTCTGACCGAGTTAAAAATTCAGCATTTCTCCAATTATAAAATTATTATTTGTATAAGGACTGGAGAAAAGCAGTCTGTCATGTTCTTGAGTAATCTTTTAACTCTTAGTTCAGACGCAAACTTACGCGCACAAGAGAGGTAATCTTTTCACAGCTCAGCCGCATCACTAAATGGAGAGATTCTGACATTATGCATGACTTCCAAAATATGTGCAAAATCTCATACAAAGTATACATGAATCGTTATCAAAGCTAACCATCTCTTATCTACTTAGTCTAGGTCCCTCTTAATTGTAATATTAGGGAGATAAAAATTATAATTCAGAGTCACTACATCGCTTGTGCACGCACGTTTGTTTCCATGTCGGTGATACGAACAGGAAGAAGTTTACATCTGATATATCTGATAGTTGTAGCATTATTTTGTCCATTCCCTGGTAGGAAAGTTTTGCAACTGCTGAAGCCCGAGCAAACAGTTATCAGGTAGAACTCACACGAATGAAGAGCGAGTTTTGGCTTCCCATCTCAAGTTAAGGATGTTTTTTTTTCTCGAAGAACCCTTTCGGTTTCAATTATGTTCTCCAATTCCACTTTGTCGGAGTATTCTAGCATGAGACTGATTTATATCAACTTCGCTTCTATCATCGGTTCTAACATATGAGTATGCCATTCTGATAGCAGAGAGATGTTTCTATAGTTGGGGTTGTTGAGCTACGGTAGCATAGATCCGAGGTCATTGCTCCGGACTTATTTAATCCCACTCACACCTCTTCAATCACTAAATGAAATGTTGTTGGCAGAGATTTTCACGATATTTGCTATGAGTTGGCTCATCATGTCAAGGTGAAATCTACTGCCCATGCATACATGTAGTACCGGTATAGGATCAACAGAGCAAGACAAAGCAACTATAATACTGATTGGTTCGTCAGATACACCATGCAGACAAAATACCAATAAAATAATCAGATCCATATGAAAGCCGCAGTCCATACAGCACCGATATACCCTCATCATACCAAAGCGAAGGTGCATGCCATAGTACCAAAACACTGGATAGATCAAGGCGGGAGTCGCAGTCCATAGTATAATAGGCCTGCAGGTTTATCGGATCAGTGTTAGAGCCACTATCTATAAATCAGATATACTTTCTAAAAACACTTTCACTCAAGTTTAGTTAGGTTGAGTGAATCAACTTTTGAGTGAATCAACTTCACTCAACTATATATTCTTGAGTAAACTTTTCACTCGAGTTTTTTTAGAGAGTGGCCGCTCATTATCTCAGAGAATAAAAAAAAACAAAAGAAATATAAAATTTCTTTTCACTTCAGTTCTTCATATTTTATTTTTCTAAAAATAACAATTTTCAAATTAACCAAATGTCTACCTTCACATACTGAGACAGATAGTGTAAAACTTCACATTTGAGTTTTTAATTTCATGATTTGATTATGACAGACACACTATAAATAGCATAATATGTTTCTGAAAAGACAATAAAGTATGTACCTTTTTTTGATTCGATCAACGCAAGAAAACATTCACAAATGATTATTACGAAGTAGAAAACTTGAAAAATAAAACTGAAGGCATGTTGTATGGATCGATTGGAGTGGTTATCCTTTGAAAGATTGGCTAATAATCCATCAGTAACACTCGTATGTACGCATGAAACTTCTATTTTACAATATACAGCGATAATAGATTACGATGACTTTAGTTCTGGATCCTCCTGTCAGTTATATATATTGGGTAGTATATTCAGATATCATATATTACTCGCAATGGAAACATATCTTAGACATACATGGCTGCCGTACAACTGGTTAAATTTATATATTTCTGATTTTTTTTTTATTTCGATGCATTTCTTCATCTCGAATTGAATTTTCTGAGCTCCAGTAATATTCGATGTGTCCTTTATTGGCTCGGCTGATAGAGAAATACATAATACTTGAAAAGCACTCAAAAGTGTTTTTTTTTAACATTTCTTCAATAAGTATACACTAAACGAAACAAAGCTATTACAATATCAAATTCCGAACTCTGGAGCATAAATAATAATACGTATTACTCAACCAAGTTATGTTCCCAGTTTCATGCGTTTTATTTAATAAAGTCATAATGTTTGATATCCCGATAAGAGTTCGTTACTGCTCCATGATCACACGGATGATTTTCCCCACCGGTTCCTCATCCTCCATGTAGGGGGCAGAAATCACCAACTGTCCGACACTGTTCAATGTCGATGTAAGGAGGTTAGCGTTCACGTTGGGTGGGATAAAGAAGGTCCGGAAGATGGTCTTACTGGACACATGACCGATCGTATCTGTCACCTGTTTGGCCAGGACGGTCAGGGTGTTGTCACTCAGTTTAACTTCAATACTCTCCGGGTTGTAACCTTTCATGTCTACATCTATCTGAAACTGTTTCTTCTCGACAACTTTACTTGAAGTTTCAAGCTCGGTTAATTCCATTTTTTCATCGTCATTTACCCGAGATGTGTCTTCTGGTGGCGTATCTTCTGGTGGCGAGTTTTCTGGTGGCGTATCTTCAGTAGATATCACCACAGCCTCTCCTGTATTTTCGGGAACACTTTTTACGTGTTGTGATTTCACGAGAACCATTTCACAAGTATCGTCAGATTCTTGGTTAATTCTATCTTCACAGGTCTCTTCTCCTGAGTGAGCGACACAATTCTCTTCTGTTTTCCCATCGATATTTGTCTTCTGGGCGTTTGTAGGGCGCTCTGCTGATGATATGGGAGCGTTTATGGTGAGAATTCCATCGTCTGTTAAAGTCCCGGTGAGTTCGTCCACATCAGCATGGGGCGGAATAACTATGGTCCTTCTCAACTCCCATACATCTACATTTCCATCCTTCCCATCTTCATGACGAGCGTGAATTAACACTTTACCTCCGTTGACTTTGACGGAAACTTCCGCGGGAGAGAATCCAGGGCACGGGACCTTTTCTTCCCATTGTTGTGGTGGATGCCCGGCACTGTTTCCCCATTCAGTCATCCCCGGTATCAGATCAAACAGGCCGATGAAATCCCCCAATGCAGACGGCAGATTATTATGAATTTCTCTATGCGGTCGGTGAAATGGATGATGTACTGTTTGGTTGAGCATCCATGTCGGTGGCCAGTTTGGCCTGATCGTCGTCCGTGCAGAGTGACACGGCCTTCTCGGCGTACACCCCCGATATCTGGGCGAATATTGCTGGCCTGGCAAAGGTAAAAACGTCACTGGTACTTTGTACAGCATATCGGTGATTTGAAGTAGATATTTCGAGCTTCAGTTAGCAGTGCGACGTCAAGTCTGTGTGGTTTACCTTCAGCTGATTTCTACGGTTTATATACTATACAGCCAGTTTCTAGGTCTTTCTGGTTCGTTCCACGTGGTTGATGCAATGAACCAAAACAAACGCGCCTCCTTGGAGTCGATTGGCTGCAGGTTATAGCTTTATCCAATGAAACGCCTAAACTGGGTCAAGGGGCGGGTTATATGCGATGTCACACATTCCAGAGCTTTCCACGCCTCCAGCAGTTAGTAAATTTCGCTGACTTTCGCTCAGTTTCTCACAGTTTCTGGCAAATTGCACGTTATGTCTCTGGGATTTTTACTATTTTAAGAGCCCGAAATTGCT
The DNA here is from genome assembly GCA_036873755.1 of Hanleya hanleyi. Lineage (NCBI taxonomy): Eukaryota > Metazoa > Mollusca > Polyplacophora > Lepidopleurida > Hanleyidae > Hanleya > Hanleya hanleyi. Next base: position 43,022 of record JAVTVY010009475.1, read on the forward strand.
TCAACATACAAAGAGCACTCCTGATTGTTCTAGAATAATAAAGAAAGCCACATAACCCGAACCCATATCATACTCCAAACAACTACAACTGGCCCTCAACTATTCGTCGAAACAGAGGCATATAAAAAAAATCACTTCTCTGACAGAGGTTGCCTAAAGAGGTCAACGGATCGGAACTATTTTTTTAGTGGTCTGATTCCGATTTGCGGTTACACACCACTAAATGATTGTTGTACCGAGGGATATCACGGAGAATAGAAGACCGGCTACAGCAATTGGACCATATTCATTCCGGAAGTTAATTGTTTGGTGTAATACTTTTTGTTCATCTCTCTACAATAGTTGCTCTTAATAACTTATAAGTTTCTTGGTCACTTTGAAAATAAGTAATACATTTCAGGAAAGATTCATTAGACACCCGATGTCGTCGCCATGGTGGTGTTTATTCTATGACATATCTTCTTCCAGCTGTGGCTCGGAAAAAACGGTGCATACGGTCGCCTCAGTTTTTTATATGTTTCAGGTCAGAAGCCAGGCTTTCTGGTAATATATGTTATTTGTCGTCGGGAAATATTGGGAACAGAGTTTTCTTGACGTGTTCCAAGTCATTTTACTACATAAATATTAAAGAGATCATTTGGTGGTGTGCAACATTGCTGGTCACGTCTCGAACACCGCTCGCTACAACAGATTCAACACATAAAAGTGTGACCTCTCACAGAAGTGGGAAGCGGATTATGCAATAATCTGTCAAATCGTCGCGGTCTATTTTGTGTAGCGATGGGATGATTGGAGAGGGAGTTGAGTTGGGGGGGGGGTCACGTACGTACAACATAATTCAAACCCAATTTCCACCACCCCAAGATGAATTATTTTAAAAGCTCCTAAAGTTTCCAATATAACATCACAGTTCTCTACTGTCATACATTGCACACAAAGTCATACATGTTTGATATGTGCTATAATAAATTGGTTTCAAAGAAGATAGGAGAGGTCTGCAGATTCCAAAGATACCTGCAACGTTTGTAACATTGTGTTATTGGCGTCAAATACCATTATTGACAAGTATCCATTTATCAAATTGAATTTCCTGAGTTTGATTATGTACCTTATCTAAAACTTTCCTGAGTTGAAAAAAAATGTTTGCACACAAATTTCAGTTTCCGTCTTATTTGTGCAATCCTTGATATTATAGGAAGCGATCAGGAAAAACGGCGTACTCAAATATGGCATACGAATTATGCGGAGTACATGTTGATCGAAAAGGGTATATTTTTGTCGATGTCCGCTTTCCCTGGAATTCGTGATGACGAGGAAACCCCTCGAACTATTATATCCAGAACTCCTATATTATCAATCTATTGATTCTAGAGAACAGATGGATACACTGGAAAAAGACATCCTTAAAATTTAAAAAATATTCCTCGACTACTATACCAGCGGAATATTCCTTGAAATTCAATAAGGAATATTCCGTAGCGTGTTAAGGAAATTCCTTAACATGGCAAGGAATATTCCTTAGTTATGTTGAGGAATATTCCTTAAATTTGTAAGGCTTTTTTTCTGTGTACATTGACTTGCGAGGATGGCGTCCTCGATGAACAGCGGCCCACTCTATACAGAAAAATCAACTGTCTGACCGAGTTAAAAATTCAGCATTTCTCCAATTATAAAATTATTATTTGTATACGGACTGGAGAAAAGCAGTCTGTCATGTTCTTGAGTAATCTTTTAACTCTTAGTTCAGACGCAAACTTACGCGCACAAGAGAGGTAATCTTTTCACAGCTCAGCCGCATCACTAAATGGAGAGATTCTGACATTATGCATGACTTCCAAAATATGTGCAAAATCTCATACAAAGTATACATGAATCGTTATCAAAGCTAACCATCTCTTATCTACTTAGTCTAGGTCCCTCTTAATTGTAATATTAGGGAGATAAAAATTATAATTCAGAGTCACTACATCGCTTGTGCACGCACGTTTGTTTCCATGTCGGTGATACGAACAGGAAGAAGTTTACATCTGATATATCTGATAGTTGTAGCATTATTTTGTCCATTCCCTGGTAGGAAAGTTTTGCAACTGCTGAAGCCCGAGCAAACAGTTATCAGGTAGAACTCACACGAATGAAGAGCGAGTTTTGGCTTCCCATCTCAAGTTAAGGATGTTTTTTTTTCTCGAAGAACCCTTTCGGTTTCAATTATGTTCTCCAATTCCACTTTGTCGGAGTATTCTAGCATGAGACTGATTTATATCAACTTCGCTTCTATCATCGGTTCTAACATATGAGTATGCCATTCTGATAGCAGAGAGATGTTTCTATACACAGTAAAAAAGAAAGACGCTTGACACGTTTATTCTAAAATACATGCGTTTTTTAAATAAGCGTATGCATACAAATAAAAAATGTTGATGTTTTAAATGAAAAACACCCACATCTAAAGAAAAACCTCAACATATAACTGATAATCGCATGTATTTTATTTCTTAAAACAAGAACGTTTTCACGAGGCGTTTTTGTCTGTTGATATGATCATAATGTGCACAACAACGTTTCAGTAAAACGTTAGCGTCTTGCATGACCATAACACTCGTGACGTTTGACGCGTTTATATTTCAACCCGTGTGTTTTTACTGATGCGTCGTTAGTAGGTAACATTTTGTATAAAAACGCGCGCGTTTTCCCTCGACACCTTCGATAAGACATGTTTTAAAATTGGAGAAGAAAGTAGTCGCTTAAAACACTGCCGTCAATCACGTGACATGACACGTCTACAACAAAAACACATGTGTCATCTTCAGATGTTTAAATTTCACGGCCAGCGTTAATTCCGATGTCGTTTGTCGGTAACGTATGCCACAAAAACCTTAGTGTTTTACAATGACATTATGTTAAAACTATAACGATACCCTGAAAGATTTAAAACTGAACAGACCAATGATAATAGACCTACTACGATGGTTTGTTAATCACGTGATCTATCAGAAGTTCCATAAAACGGACGCGTTTATTCAGGCATGCAATTAAGTACAAATAAAGGTCAATGATTGGCGCCGTACGCGTTTATTAAATGTTAATGTTTTATGTGTATAAGCGCGTGCATTTATTAAATAGTAAGGTAATACATTCAGCACAATACAGCGTTAAACGGATGCGTTTATCACGGCATGGTGTTAGGTATGACGTAGGCTCATTTCTATTCCACGGGGTCCAGGCGCATATCGTCTGCTGGACTTTTTCGTCGCTGTCAGCATTTGGTGGAGAGAGAGTGGCACCGCTATTCAAGAATTCTGGTAAGATCATCTTCTGAACTGACCTATTTCATTAGTAACTTCCGTCTGATACATTTTCGCAGATTCAGAACGCTAATTACATTCATTTTCATAGAAGTAATCCGAAATATAATGTTCGGTTTTGTTTCGTTGACGGTAGCAACAACAACGTAACTTAAACAACAACAACACCGGTAACAATATAGGCCTAACGTTTAATGCATACATGGCTGAGCAGTTCAAAATTATCTATGCTATACATTGTAGATGAATCTATTAAATCCAAACGGTCTGTCATTCTCGTTTGTCACAAGTTTTCATCTTGTCACTATTTATTTGCCTTTTGTTTTGGCCTTCGAAATCGACAGATTTTCAAGACGCTAATGTCGGAGTCGGTAGTATGGCAGCCACGAATCACTTCCGTTATTCCCTGTGCTTTTGTTGTTTGAAGGATGGAGCCAGTGATGCCACCATACTAGATTTTCTGGAGAAATCCACAGCCTTTGACAAAGGGAAGGGAAAGAAGACACAACCAATACTTACAATCAAGAAGGTAAAGCATTTTTTTTATCTCATTCACATTAGATTGAACATCTAATAATATCTTCTGACAACTGCATTTCCTGTCGCTCAGAGGCTATACCAGCATGGTTTTTATAGTTCAAATTTTCATTTTGAAGATAAGCCCGTATTTCGTACACAGTGTGCAAATGACCCTGTCGCTGAGTTTAGTCTATCAATAGGATTAACGAGTTCCATGTTAAATCAAAAATTGACCCAATCGAGGTCTTAAATTCTCTCGAATTAAACCGTACAGTGATTTTACTGGTTATTCAAATGACAGGACAAAAATGCCAGAAAGTATTCTTGAGTGTTGTCAAATAAGAGAACTCTTTCGAGTCTAGAAAGGAATTTTATCAATATTTAGTGAAAAGTGACATGGAAGTTATATATTTTATATATTCAGCAGGGTTTGTAGTTCCCACCGGTCCACTAGTCCGAGACTAGAAAATTTTGGGCAAACCAGTGAACATTCCGATTCACCTGTGGACCACTAGAATATTTTCATTACATTTATGAACCAGATTAGCTGACCAGTAAACTGTAGAGATAGACTAGATGATCAAATTTACTGGTCTGCAAGACAAGTGAAATTTTTTTCGAATTTCGTACCCTGGTCAGAATCATTGAATCTTCCCGTTAATTTCATCTCACTCATCTCACTTGATGTCAGTTTCAGGGAGCAGTCTGTATTCTTCATGAACACTTTAACAGGAACATTTTTTATGACTCATTTACAATTAAGATGACAAATTGGTCACTTCGAATATCAGGTCACTTGATCTTGTTCTTTGTTTTTGCCTTAAGGAGAAAGTGGACAACGGAATAACCATTTTGAACAAATTAATATTTTGTTTATTCTTCTCATTGGTTTGTAGTAAAGCCGTCAAGCTTTATACACCTTTCATGACCTTCTTGGGCAGAGGCAGAATATTTCCCAGAGTTATATAAATGTGATGTTGTATACATTTGATCCCAGGAAAATGAAATTGATTTGTGATAATATAAATATGTCATAATTATACAGCTGTCTTTGGATTAATTTGTTCTTTTTCCTTCACATTGTTTCAGGGGATTGCTGAGGTGGACATTGTGAATGCAGTAGGTGGAAAACAACTCGACCCACCCCGTTTAGTCATGTTTATGACCAATGAAGTGAAAGTGCAGAAAATTGTAATAACAGCAGATAAAGGGATCATATATTGCGAAACTGATAACGTGAAAGAGGCAGTCCTTCACTGTGTGCTAGTGTATTACGCAATGTATCTCAGCTATCCTCGTATCTATTCGCAGCTCCTGACACTATGCCAGGAACTTGATCTTGGTGATCCCTACACAGACCAGAGGTCTGCCAAGTACCTGAAATATTGGAAAGAAATTGAAAATGCCATACAAAGATTAAATGTACAGGTCTCATAGTGTTGTGTGTGAACATTATGTCTGCATTGATAACAAATGCTAGAAACTCAAAGTTGATGGATACATAATTAAGCAGTTATTTCATTTATGAATTCATTTGATTTATGAATTAAGTCGTTTGGTACAATATTATGTTGATTTGCATTGAAAATCTGACTCATCTTAGAATACAGTCTGTACCTGAAATATTGAAAAGAAATTGAAAATTTCCTGCAAGTATCAAATGTACTGGTCTCCTAGTGTTTAATACCTTGTACTAGTAATCCTAGAAAAGTCAAAGTTGATGGACATTTCATTAGGCAGGTATTTGAATCATGAATTCATTTGATTTATTAATCTATTCATTTCAGGCATTTGATACAACATTTTGAGGCGAAAATCTGGCTATTCTGTACCTGAAATATTGGAAAGAAATTAAATATGTCATGCAACTTAAGTATCAAATGTACATATGTCATGGTGTTGTGTGTGAACATTATGTTGCATTGATAACAATGTTGAGCTAGTAATGCTGGGAAAGTCAAAGTTGATGGATATTGCATTAAAGAGTTATTTGATTCATGAATTCATTTGATTTATGAATTTATTAAGTAGTATGATGCAATAATTTACTGTGATATGCATTGGAAAGCTGGGGCCAATTTCACGAAGATCATACAACAATTTTTTTATCTTAAATTTTATTATTATTATCATTATTATTATTATTATTATTATAATGAGCGTATCGTAAACTTACGATACAAATTGGTGTACGACCTTTCATGAAAGTGGCCCCTGCAGTGGCTCTTCTTAG
>JAVTVY010009476.1:0-45927 GCA_036873755.1 Hanleya hanleyi
TCTACAATTTCCGACTGACCGACCTCGCCCCTCTACGCAGCTACGTGGAAGCCATCTTCAACGATCAAACCACGGCCTTCAAGTTGAATCTGGCGTTTGGTTATGTGCTACAGCATAAGGACACAGACCAAGCCCGATATTTTTACCCGAGCAGTAACATCCGGGTATTTGACCAACCGTTTACCATCATTAACCGGGCGTCGCTAGAGGCGATGCTGGAGAAACTGGACACCGTGGATCCCTTGGAATGGGCTCAACAACAACGCCCCAACACACAATGGGTCGTAGAGAGGGTGACCAATGTCACGTTTTTCGTTACCAAGCTGATCGACCACCCCCATCGGCTGAATGCGTCACTCATGCACTGATGAATACCATAACATGCCGTACATACTCTATATGTCTACATGCTGATCGTTGACGGTACGGAGGTGACCGAAGAGACACGGAGATGACCGAAGATGTCACGGAGGTCACCGAAGAGACACGGAGATCACCGAAGATGTCACGGAGGTCACCGAAGAGACACGGAGGTCACCGAAGAGACACGGAGATCCATCCGGGTTTACACGGGAACAGCCGGGTAGTTACGGAGGTGACCGAAGAGACACGGATGTGACCGAAGATGTCACGGAGGTGCCCGAAGAGACACAGAGGTTACCGAAGATGTCACGGAGGTCACAGAAGAGACACGGAGGTGACCGAAGATGTCACGGAGGTTACCGAAGAGACACGGAGGTGCCCGAAGAGTCACGGACGTCACCGAAAAGACACGGAGGTGACCGAAGAGACACGGAGGTTGCCGAAAAGACACGAATGTCACGGAAAAACGTATAAAAGTGGGAATTTTTACGGCATTCATCATTTCCAGATCCACAGCCGATATGTTCTCTTGCACAACTTGCCAGAAGCAGTTTACTCGTCTGCACGACTTGCACCGCCACAAGGCCTCCACCCACAACGATGCACGGTATACTTGTATAACCTGCGCACGGTCATTTAATCGGAAGGATCCTTTACTGCGCCACGAACGCTCATTCCACGACGGCGCGATGGAACAATGTAAGGATTGTGGTCAACTCTTCAAACGACGCAGTCAGTTAAGACGGCATCAGCGTTTGATTCATGCCCCGTCTCTACGGTTTGGGCGACAACTTTCCACAGAAGAGGAGCTGCGGAAGGTCAGACCCAGTGAAGATGAGCCCGGAGAGACGAACGCCAATGGTGATGCGATGACGGAGAGCCCGCCTATACCCACAGTACAGAAGAGCCTGGATATCCAGCCGGACCCCACCGTTACGGTTTCAAGTCATACGCCTGACAACATCGAACATTTTCTGGACGAGCCCATAAATGTTCCTAGCGATCTCGTACAGGACGCCCATCCAGTGAGCGACATCTATCGGCGCCATTGGTCCACGATACGGCAATGTTCAACCGTCATCGCCCTATTCAAGATATCTACAATTTCCGACTGACCGACCTCGCCCGTCTACGTAGCTACGTGGAAGCCATCTTCAACGACCAAACTACGGCCTTCAAATTGAATCTGGCGTTTGGTTATGTGCTACAGCATAAGGAGACAGTCCAAGTCCGATACTTTTACCCGAGCAGGAACATCCAGGTATTTGACCAACCGTTTACCATCATTAACCGAGTGTCGCTAGAGACGATGCTGGAGAAACTGGACATCGTGGATCCCTTGGAATGGGCCCAACAACAACGCCCCAACACCAAGTGGACAGTGGAGAAGGTGACCAATGTTACGTTTTTCGTTACCAAGCTGACCGACCACCCCATCGGCTGAATGCGTCACCCGTGCACGGATGAATACCATAACATGCCGTACATACTCTATATGTCTACATGCTGATCGTTGACTTGAGCTCAGTAAACACTTGTACCTAATGTGACGGTGCGTTAAATAATAAAACATGGTGTTTGATATTTCAATTTGTTTTGCTGTGAACATACCAAACATGCCCACGGCGGCTCCCCCAGCCTGGGTATGATGTAACATTGGGGATAATAAACTGTATGAATATTGCTGAACTTGTTGTTATTGACGACAACGGCTATCCGATTGTACAATACAGAACATATATTGTATACTACAGGACATATATGGTACAATACAGGACAGATATGGTATAATACAGCACAGATTTGGTATAATACAGGACATATACCGTATAATACAGGGCAGATTTGGTATAATACAGAACATATATTGCATAATACAGCACAGATTTGGTATAATACAGGACAGATACTGTATAATACAGCACAGATTTGGTATAATACAGAACATATATGGTATAATACAGGACAAATATGGTACAAAACAGGACAGATTTGGTATAATACAGGACAGATATTGTATAACACAGGACAGATATTGCATAATACAGCACAGATATCGTATAATTCAGGACAGATATGGTATAATACAGCACAGATATGGTATAATAGAGGGCAAATATTGTATAATACAGCACAGATTTGGTATAATACAGGACATATATGGTACAATACAGGACAGATACTGTATAATACAGGACAGATTTGGTATAATACAGAACATATATTGCAGAATACTGGACAGATATTGTATAATACAAGACAGATATTGTATAATACAGCACAGATATGGTATAACACAGGACAGATATTGTATAATACAGCACAGATTTGGTATAATACAGCACAGATTTGGTATAATACAGGACAGATACTGTATAATACAGGGCAGATTTGGTATAATACAGGACATATATGGTATAATAGAGAACAAATATGGTACAATAGAGGACAGATTTGGTATAATACAGGACAGATATTGTATAACATAGGACAGGTATGGTATAATACAGGACATATATGGCATAATGCAGGACAGATGTGGTATAACACAACAAAGATGTGGTATAATGTGTGACAGATATGGATGGTCCATCTCTACACCAAATACCTTCCTTCACTGCCCCAAAATGCCCACTTTCGCTACTACTACTGATGACGTCACCGATGACGTCACAGATGACGTGAACATCCCTCAAATCGGGATGTACACCCCGAGAGCTACAAGATAACACCTCCCACGACACAATCGGACCAAGGATGGTCCCTCTCTACCCCAAACACACCTCCACGCACCCCCAAAATGGCCACTTTACTTACTACACCCAACTGCGCATGCGCAGATTGACGCGACTTGCACTTAAAAACACGCCATTCTGACTCTACCCCACACAAGCTTCACTTTGACACCTCCCACAACCCATTTGGACCCATAGTGGTCCATCTCTACCCCAAACACACCCCCACATACCCCCAACATGCCTGCTTTCTATACTACGGCCAGACTGCGCATGCGCAGACTATTGCACACGGACGAACCATTAGTCGATACATTACAAACTCCACGGGAGCTTCAAAATAAGACATCATACGACACCATAGGATCATAAGGGGCTCACCTAGACCCCAAAACGTTCACCCCGTATGGACCTATACCTCCATAGCCATGCAGTATAGGCCTATGGGCCTACCCAGGCCTCGGTGAGCTTTTTCCAAAAATTTCACCGTTTCGCTCTGGGACCCTTCCCATCGTGTTCTCAATGACGAGACGAGAAAAACAAGATCCCACAACCCATATCACAATGAACGTGTGTGAATTTCCCAGGATGGACCTATATCCCCATAGCCAGTATGGAGCTATATGGGCTATATGGTACTTTTCCAAAAAAATCACCGTTTCGCTCCGGGACCCTTCCCATCGTGTTCTAAATGACGAGACGTGAAAAACAAATCCAAGCAACCCATATCACAATGAACGTGTGTGAATTTCCCAGGTTGAGCCTATACATATAGCCAGCCTATAGGCCTATATACAGACCTCGGCGACTATTCCCAAAAATTTCACCGATTCGCTCCGGGACCCTTCCCATTGTCATTTTCTTGGCGACACGAGAAAAACGAGACCCCACAAGCCATAGTAAAGCCCACGAAAAAAATTGACCATCCCCATACCCCATACAGGCATTTTTCCTTATATTGTATAATACAGACCCCTATTGTAGGGGTAAAGTCCGTGTTCCGCTTTTTATAGTTTCGGGGAAAAAATCCTAATTTTACATGTACCCACCCCATTGACTTGATAGGCAGGCCCCGATAAGCCCGGGGACCGATATTAGCCATTTTGGCTAGGGTTGATAAGGGTTTTCGGCTAGTTTAGGGGTGAAGTCCGTGTTCCGCTTTTTATAGTTTCGGCGAAAAATCCTAATTTTACATGCACCCACCCCATTGACTTGATAGGCAGGCCCCGATAAGCCCGGGGACCGATATTAGCCCTTTTGGCTAGGGTTGATAGGGGTTTTCGGCTAGTTTAGGGGTGAAGTCCGTGTTCCGCTTTTTATATTTTCGGGGGCAAATCCTAATTTTACATGCACCCACCCCATTGACTTGATAGGCAGGCCCCGATAAGCCCGGAGACCGATATTAGCCCTTTTGGCTAGAGTTGATAGGGGTTTTCCCCTAGTTTAGGGGTAAAGTCCGTGTTCCGCTTTTTATAGTTTCGGGAAAAAATCCTAATTTTACATGCACCCACCCATGACTGAATGGCCCTAGAGGAGCGCTTCACGTTGACACCTCACTCGACCCATTCGGTCCATTAGGGACCCACCCCTGTCACAAAACGTCTATTCCCATACTCTTTTTAGGCATTCCCCGTATACATTAACATTGGAAGTCACTTGGTTGACATGGGACTACGTTCTGTCCGCGGAAGTGACGGCATCACCACCAGACCGCGGAAGAATACAAAGGTTAAAGGTTGCCGGAACTACTTTTGACTTCCACGTGACCTTGAGCTGGTGGCGCCCCCTGGCGCCACAGATGTGAAAGGCGATGTGGCGTCCCCTATACCTTTAACCTGGAAAAAAGGGGACCAAGAGTTACCTCCCTGGAAAACAATACTCGTCCCGTCCTTTCCCTACTACTATGATATGTTATACAAGCCGTAATGCTCTAAACTATGCCGTATACTGTCCTCTTTGTACATATCGTGTGGTATGGGCCAGTCTAGGTAAACCAATATGGTCTGATATCGTGGAAGTTATGTCTGAGTTTACAGAGATTGGGTATGGGCTAGTCATGGGCGTATCGGTCATGTAAGTCGAAGTGACGCGAATTTACGAGAATTCCAATAGTGGCGAATGGGGAAGTGGTCGGCCATTGTTTCATTTGCTAACATGTCAAGTCACATTGAAAACCAGTATCTCCTCTTACATGAACTATATATTCCAAGTCCTGTCTCACTTGATTAATCCTATTCACACAACTAACTCACAGCCGTCTCATTATATGACTGACCCGCTGTACTAAGGTCTTTCCATTAAATTATATGTCTACTCTGTTGCTGTTTCGCCAGCAACAATGGACCTAAAACCTGATGACGTATATCTCTTTCAGTCACGTGATTATTTGCGCATTCATCGGCATGACAGCTGATCACTTACCCAGAAATGTAGCATAGCTTATGTAACACGAAACTAATTAAATCGTCAAGGTGTAGTATATGTGCCGCAACGCGTGAAGTCCTGTATGTAACCCGATACACCAAATTAAAGCATGCTCCTTCGACTGTGTCAGTTCAGAGACCTCCCGCTGTAGCTTGTCATGTTACATGAGGGAAGTGGCAGACTAATTGAGTTGTATTACGATCCCGACCAGCCAGTCAATTGTCATGGATGCTATGGGCCTACATTGCATAATGATATAAAAGTAGGATAAAACGTAATCAGGTTTTCAGCCTATTAGCTAAACAATGTAAAATTTGTTACAATAATATTGAAATGAATTGAAATAATATTTTGGACAGCGTGTATTACAAAACGTAATCCACAAAATGACCAATATAATATCTCCCTGATATATTTATAATCCCTCTCAGTTTGAATAACTTGATGGATAAAAACGTCAGGCGTTTCACTTCAAGTGTTTTCCAGCCAAACGATAAACTTGTTAGTTTGAAATATAAGTTGTTTAAGGGCAATTTAAGTTTCTGCTATGTGCATCATGATCGATTTCTTACCCGTCTGTATACCGATATAGCTTGATATTTAATATAAATGCGCATGTAATCATTGTTTCTTCAGAAATTAAATTACTGGTACGTTAATATCCTTCTAAAATGGGGGAAAATCGACCGCTTACGCTGCTTGTGAGCCACTGTTTAATAAAATGTTATTTTCCTAGACGACCACTTTGATGACGTCACAGTGACGTCATTTTCAAAAGAGGCATATTTGGTTGATTTTTTTTTTTTTTGGTCAGATTTTAGAATTTTTTATTTTGTGTTTCCTTTGCAAAAGCTGAATGATAAGTTAGTAAATATTTTTCCACTTTTCTTCACACAACAGTCAGCATTTTTTTTCGTTCTGAAGATAGGATAGAAAGCTTGGTGTTCGGGACAATAATGCCCCCGCGAAACAACTTGCCAAACAGCTTTGATGTTGGGCTGAAATCGACATCGGAAGTCAAAGCAAAAACCACGGGCCAGCTAATTCAAAGCAAGCACGGGGAGTGAAATGTACGAGATTGTATACCAGAGGCAACGACTCAAGAACTCATTCTAAAATGTCCAGGTAAACCTTAGGATTTAGGATTAACCTGGACTTGTGAAGATGATGACCGTGTTATGTGTCTGCTATTTTATGGTATGATGGGTTATTCAAATTATAGAAGAATATACACATATAAATAGTTATTCCATCAAGCTCACTGACTGATGAAGCAGGTTAACAGATTAAGTCAACAAATACTTTCCTATACATATGTATTTTAAGGGATTGACACTCCTATTATACCGATAATTAATATACGTTAATTGCCGTCGGCTGGGGTTGCTCCGAATCATTTCCGCAACTGACTAAATTATGCGTCAAAGAGTTTCAAGAATAAAACGTGTTTTCCTGCCGAACGAGGAGATTTTAAAGTGTAACGAATTTCTGAACAAACAGATATAGGCCTATGATCGTAGAATGAAGATTTATGATTTGACGCACGTTTGCATGATGTAGCACATTTTCAACGGAAATGCATAGCGAAAGAAGTAAACCTTCACGCCATCGAGGTGTTTTTACAAAAGGGTATTCTTGCATATCGCTCCAATTCAAAGTTCAGAATGTAAAATCTTGGACCTTTTTCAGTTTTACAAAGAGACTGTATATGAAAGCCATACTATTGTATAATATTGATATACCGAACTTTGACGGTGCTGCCTTATCGAAGCGAAACGGATGTTACATATTTTTTTTACGTTATGGTTCCAGGATTTCTAGCGATAAGATTTACGACACCTTAGCAGTTTTTTTCTCAATTAAATTGCAACTTGCGTATAAAGTTTCCGGGGAAAGAGACAACCTCCCCACAGCGCATGCTCCGTTTGACAGGCTCATTCTACCGTGACCCTGCCACCAGAACAGGAAGATTGACCTTCACAACGTTGCTATGACGTACAGGGAAAAACCCACGCGGTTCAGTTTGAATCATTCTCAAAGAGAGCCGTGTCTACCCGCGGGAGACCAAAGCGACTCTCATGTAAACTGGTGACATTTTTGAATCTCCAATCTCAAAGCGAGGCAGCATGACATCATTCTCAAAGCGAGCCGTGTCTACCCGCGAACTACTTCCTGTATTAGATAACTCGCTTTCACGGCCAAGTATACATACCGACAATAATTTGTTCGCGATTGATATGCTCCGAAACGGAAAGAGTCATTTCCCAATTATATAGCCCACGTTATGTTTAGCAATTCGCTTCTAACTCGGCGGAGTCAGCAGGTCAGTGACAAGCCAGATAATCATACGCCGCCTACTCACCCCCCCCAAATTTTGGGGGGATGGCTCCCATTTACGCGTGAGACTCTTTCTCGCAGTAGGGAGTCTCGCGAGACGAGAATGAGTTTGAATCCGACCGAACAACTCTTTCAGTTTTGCAAATGAGCGAACTACTTTTCATATGCAATGCCCATATAAACGGGGAAATAATCTCTAGATCATTCTGTTTAACGCTATGTCAACAAAGATATTATGAAGAATTAAAAAATAATCGGTATTTTCGACATCGCTTTTACTATATATGATGTCACTTCCGGCGGTGTGCTGCTCAAGCGGGAATTGTGCAACCATCTCGCCGGGGGTCTAATAGTACCCCAGCCACCAGTCAGATTTTTGGACCAGATTCGGGGCCTTGGCGCACATCGCCGGAAGTGACATCATATATAGTAAAATAGATGTTTGCGAAATATTTCGATTACTTTTCAAGTCTGCATAATACCTCTGTTGACCTACCATTGAAAAGAATTATCTGGAGATTATTTTCCCTGTTTATCTGAACAGAGCATATGAAAAGTAGTTCGTTCATGTGCAAAACCGAAGGAGTTGTTCGGCTGAATTCAAACTGAACCGTGCGTACGTGGGTTTTCCCCTGTACGTCATAGCAACGTAGTAAAGGTCAACTTCCGCTATTGGAGGCAGGGATGGATAATAAGGCCTGCGAAATGGAGCATGCGCTGTGGGGAGGATGGGGAATTGTGTCCGAAAATCGGACTGGTGGCTGGGGTATGAAATAGGGTATTATGATACCCCAGTGAAGTGGTTGGGAAAGAGAGGAAATGTGAGCATGCGCACTGCAGAAGAGTGAGATTTTCAGGAACTGAATTGGCCTATATGATTATAAACATCATGTACATGCCATGCACCGAAGTGTTTACAGGATGACAGAATAGTATAGCCTCTTCGGTTTGAGAAATTACTGCGATTAATTTTTTTTCAACAAACAAGTGCAGATGCGGGGAAGAATTTGTATACTAAAGGTCCAAAGACACTACGCTCAAAACGAAATTCCGGACCCGATGGGAGCGATACCCTTTTTGATTTTATTTGGTTCCCCTCGTTGACATCAATACTGTCATGGCCTCTCCGCCAAATCTGAGGCTCTACACTGGACACAAAAAAACAAACAAACAGATGATATTGTAAACTATAGAGAGCTGAATAAACTCATCAAAACGAGATAAATATTTTCCACAGGCCCGCATCTCAAATCAATAAAACAATGCAATGCTGATTAATCGATGATGTTGTTACCACTGGCAACAACAACCACATCGATTAATCAGCATCGTTTAATTGAGACGCGGTGATTTTGAGATGCGATATTTTCTGAAAGATAGATTAGTAGTGTAAGTTTACGCGCCTCACTTCACAGGAACAGGTCGAAAGAAAGGAGGAAGTGAGTGACGTCAACATCATCAGGGTCTGAGGAAAACAAAGGTCAAATGAGGAGGGCAAAGAGGAGGACGAGGGTGAAATGAGGAGGACGATGTTCAGAACACATAAGTCAGTGTTCAATTACAGTGAAATCTGACATTCCCTACATAACACGACATGAATGTAATTGCCAACACAGGATCACTGGAGTAGCACAGCCGGAAGTGGAAGATGACAGAGCTTTAATTTGGTGTGTCCGGTTACATTCCGGAATTCACATCTGGTCTAGCATTGCCAATTTAATTGATGTCGTGCTCCATAGACGCTGCCAAATTTCATGATAGTTCAACACCTGTCGTTTAGTCCCATTGAATGCAAAATGCATCCTGGGTTTCAACAAGAATAAAACGCCACCAGGGCTCGAATCTATCTATATATATATTGCATACATAATGCTTGCCAATTGTACGAATAAAAGAACTTTCATGGAACATAACTTTATTGCATTGAATCCAACATGTCGACCACTAGAACGCATCGGACTGAATCCTCCATTGCCCTCCACCGTACTCAAAGGTCCTGTGCGCAAGAGAATGACCGAACATTCTAATGAGTTCATGCAATAGTATACAATTTAATAGCAAGCTACAGATCCGACATTCAGTATTCAGCCGTCATCCATGAAAGAATTTCCGTGTCAATAATCGAAGGTCTTGTTTCGTACGACAGTTTGCACCAGTTTCAAATATGTATGAAATAATAATAATAAAAACACAAGATGCTTTCATTCGATAGAGAAGCGGTCAACAGTTTTCAATGATGCTCTCGCAATTACAAGCGTCTAGTCCGTCATTCATAATTCAGCCGTCGTCCATTAGAGAATATCCGCGTCCATAATCCAAAGACCTATTCCATATTCCATATAACAGTATTAGCACCAAATTCAAAACATAGGCTTGTTTCCTGCAAGAGAGAAGCGGTCAACAGTTTTCAATGATGCCGGCAAGACATCATGATGTTCCAAAAATATCAAATCCGTATCGCTGATCATATTCTTAATCCATAATGTTCGTTGTGAAGTCGTCATCTAAAGAACGATGTATCTCAGTCACGCTTTGATTGTGACTGTTCATATGAGTACCATGAGGATCTTGAAGTACATGGGTTCATACGGCCCCTAGCCCCAGGTTAAGCGGAATTAGACACAAGTTACGAAACGTAACGCCATAGATCTTGCACGCTACGTTCGTATTTTGCTATCAGCATGCGATATATATCGCCAAATTTGAGAAACTTTGAATGGAGGCGCTTGGTGGAATAGCCCTGTTTTATAAGTTTTTGCAACAATGTTTTGTGACGTTGATTAAAATCGTCACATTTAACACAGGATCTAGTAAATGCTACTAAGCGAGATATGTATACGCCATATGCAGGTCTCACTGGAATATTACTGTTCAGAAAGTGATAGTTTACGATGTCGAAATTGTAATCATCTCTTTTGTCATAAAGTCGAGAGAGAATGCCCGCTTCATTTTTTATAGAGATATAGATCTAAATATGATGTGCCTGTAAGGCTGTCTGTAGTTTCCTTCAAATCCAGTGAAGGTGGATATATATCCTTCACTGCGTCATTTATATAGCGATTATCTACAGCGAGAAGGTCGTCTATATAGCGTTTGGTGAATGAGAAGGAACGGGCTTTGAATGGATCGGTTTTTGAAAGCGCCTGCATATAGTCATATTCATAAGAGAACAGATATAGGTCAGCCAACAGGGGTGCACAATTAGTACCCATTGGAATGCCTATATGCTGCTGATACATTGTGTTGCCAAATTTCACATAGATATTTTTAATGAGAAATTCAAGCAACTCTATATACAAAGAAACATCCCATGAATGATATTACTTGTATATGATATCTCAAGACATGAATGATATCTCAAGACATACCGATGACACCGACGACCATTTCATATCCAAACGAACCTCCAAGTCACTTTCCAGAGCACGTACCCCAGCCACGCCCCAACTGCGACCGTTCACCTGAGCATCATGGAGATGTAACAGACACGACATTCAAATAGCTCCAAGCTCCGGGTCAAGCGGAACCAGACACCGCGAAGTTAGGAAACCTAGCACCAGAGATTTCGCACGCCACGACCGCACTTTGCCATCAGTGTACGGCATCCATCACAGACCATGAGAAATCACGAATGGAGGCGCCTGATGGTACAGCCCCGTTTGACAAGTTTCCGCAGCAATACTCTGCGGCGTTGATTCAAACCATCGGTCTGCATATGATCTAGCAAAGACCACCGGGTGAGATATGTACGCCATGTGCAGGTTCTTCTAAAATATTTCTATCCAAAATGGATAGTTAACTATGTCCAAATTGTAATCGTCTCTCTTGTCATAGGATCGACGTGAGAGAAAGCCCTGATCATTCTTGTAAATAACTTACTTGTCTATACACATTGAAACCGAAATGAATAATGAATGATGAAGTGCGGAAAAAACAAATCTGTTTCATTCAGCATGGTTAGGTTGGATGCCATTGACATAATACGTGTACCTGCCGGTCTGATCTTCCAGTTACCAGATTTTTTTTTAACGCCCGCCATCTGTAAACAAATAGTAGTTCCGAAACAGCTGTCCATTTGATATCGAATCTCAACTATCCAATAAGTAAACCAAATATTGGATAATTGTGATTATATGGAAACTGCGGACTGTTATAAAGGTGTATACTAGTTACCTGTCCAGAAGGGAAATTCTGCACTTTCGGCGGCCTGAATTAACTATTCACTAACAAACATAAATGTATCCCGTGCAATCCTGCAAATAGATATTCAATTGTAAACCCAATTTTCACAAAACACAGGTCTTATTATTAAGATGATTTTTTTTTTTTTTTTTATTTATTGCAGGTTTGCCAATATTCGCTGGTTTCGTGGGCTAATCATCATAGGCCTAGCCGTTCCGGTATATGTTTACCTGGTCTTACGGGAGTATCATCTTGACAGTGAACGGGTAAATCTTTCTAAAGCGATCGACCGATCGTGCGTCAGGACATTGGAAGATGGACAGAAAATAACTGT
This sequence comes from Hanleya hanleyi, assembly GCA_036873755.1. Classification (NCBI taxonomy): domain Eukaryota; kingdom Metazoa; phylum Mollusca; class Polyplacophora; order Lepidopleurida; family Hanleyidae; genus Hanleya; species Hanleya hanleyi. The sequence continues at coordinate 12,376 of JAVTVY010009476.1, forward strand.
ACGCTGTTCTCAAGCGTTCACCCGTCAGGTCGACCAGGCGATAGAAACTGGACAGAAAAATTCGAATATCCGATTTATAATATTAGACTGGACTCATAATAATCGCCAGAATTATGCGAAAAACGATAATTTTACTGGAAATTGTCTTATCACTAGAAATAGAAATTTAGTAAACATCAGTAACGCGATTGTAGTCACTATTCGGCATCAAACAACCTTGTCGGATATCCCGAAGCCTCATTTCCCCGGCCAGAGAATTGTCTGGTTGAATGACGAGCGGCCATTTCACACCCTACGGCCAAACGGCCACGATTTTGTCATGAAAGATCTTGATCGCCTCTTCAACTGGACAATGACCCATCGCCATGACTCAGACGTTCCAATTCCTTACGGAGCTACGAGAAAACGCAAGAAAACGGTCAAGATTCCATCTTATATCGGTAATCAAGAACATTTAGTGGCAGCTATGATTTCCAACTGTCATCCCAGTACCGTTCATAACGCTCGCCTCCCTTACGTGAAGAATTTGAACGAAACCGTTTCAGTGGATGTCTATGGAAATTGTGGGACACTATCATGCTCTGGATATTACGATATGATGCCACATGCTTCATGTGAATCTCTCAAGAAATATTTGTTCTATCTGTCCTTCGAAAACTGTAACTGTAGAGATTATATAACAGAGAAGTTTTTTCAAAACGGTCTGCTTTCCGGTGCAGTTCCCGTTGTGATGGGCCCTCCCAAGGATCATTATCAGCGAGTTGCCCCACCTAACTCGTTCATTCATGTTTCCGACTTTAGCGGACCGGCCGAGCTAGGTAACTTTTTGCTAAGCCTTAGCAAAAACCAGACCAAGTACATGGAATACCATCAATGGCGAGAAAATTATCTCGTAGATTACCGTTTGCAATACTGGGATAACAAAATATGGCCTCCACTGTGTCAGGCTATCAACAGAGACAATGGCAAGTACAAGGTCTATGATTCTCTGGAAAAATGGTGGAATGTAGAGAAAGACTGTGAGCCGCACTTAAAGGGATATTAAAATAGTAGCATTGCCTATTGAATATTTCAAGCATTGTTTTCGCAATTTTTGTTTATTATTCCAACCTTCGAAGTGAAACAGGATGTTCTAAGTGTAAGACCACCCGACATAACGCCACAGTATATACACACTGATATCTCTTGCGCAGAAATCTCTAAGACTTGCATGATGTTCTCATGCTTCGCATTGAACATATTACACAAAATCCGTCTACTGTTATATTAGTGAGAGGCGACTAACTGGGGCACCCATTGGGTTCCCGGGTGTGAAAAGGAATAAGACCCTACCCGTGTGGGTTCCGGGTGTGAAAACTAATATGAACCAAACGTCGTGATATGATTGAAATAGTGTTGAAAGCGACATTAATTCATATTCATTCCCTCTCACTCACTCACTCGCATTGCACGAAACAGTGTTATTTTAACATAGTTGCATTTTCTCTGAACATCTAGAGGACACAATCCAACTTTGTGTGGAATTAATCAGCCTATTCATAATAACCTAACGTTCAATTTGAATAAAGGCTAGCTAACAAATTACCAGAGTTCCTGCAATTACCCGGCCATGCAGTAGCACCAAATGATATTGATATTAGTTGAATTGAAGATGGCGACCGGAGAAGGTGGGTGATTCTGAGCTCCGATTCATACGCATGCATTTTCAAATTGTCTGACAATGATACCGATGAACTTGTATACTGAAATTAATGCAGGATTATATGTTAAATGAGCAATTTTGGGGACTGTGTTGTAAACAATTGTGAGTCAAGCAAACGGTCTCCAAGTGCACGAGCGAGTACGCACAGCATGGACTCGGTACCGTCCCCCAGTTCCAACCAGCTGGTCATTACCCCAGCTGGTGGCGAAGGGGAGCAAATCTTGTTACTGCTGGAACACCAGCGCCCTCTATCTTACTGGAATACAATATCAGGATACGAGTGTTCGTTGGTGTTCGTTGTAATATGGAAGTATTACAATCGAATGGAATAGAGGGCACTGGTGTTCCATGGGTTCCAAGTTATTTAATAAAACGGTGAAATTGTCCGCGCTTCGAGAAAGAGGGAATTTGAATTATTCAATATTCGTGACCAGTTACTGACTGGAAGGCCAAATTCATTGTGAATTTCAAGTTCTCTGACCCAAGAGGCAAGATGTTGAAAGCGAGCAAACAGCTCGGGGAACAGATTCCACTGACGGAAGATTTGACCAAGCAAGGATACAGCTAGACTGGTTGCCTCCCTTGTATATCCAAAGTGTAGACCGGTGTGGAAGAAACGGTGGTCCCTCAGATGTGAGTGTCCGCTTGCTATGATGTAACCCAGCCCGGATACTGACATCTGAAAAGGGTCACTTGGATTTCAGAGCTCGCCATAGATAAAACATAGGAGACCGGACACTGCATGGTCTCTGGGGACCACCGTTTCTATCACACTGGTATCGGCCATCATTAGTTTCGCTGTCGATACAGAATTCAAATTATATTGGCTGATAATTCCAGCAGCCCGACTGGTTATTACAGTTCAGGTCGCCTTTCATTGGGCTATGATCGTTCAATCTCCGCGTCTGTTGATGTTTATTCGGATCCAATACATTCCGCAATTCGGAGGAGTCTAGATCAGAATTTTAAACCGACGATGTCGGTCGTAACCTATCTACTGTATGGACTTACACGAGAGATAACCAGTCTACAAGATACAACCATTCAGACAGCTACACCAACCGAACGTTGCAAAATCCAGTCCACCAGGATAAGAGATGGTGAAAAAAAGTACTGAAAAGTTGAAAAATGGCTCAGTGGCACTAGCTCTCAAGCAGAATGGCATCTCGTAAGTGCCTTATAACACACCCACTCGTCTGGAACCTCAATCATTCATCGGGATTTCACTTGCTGCACCTATTTCATTTTACATGTATAATGAATTCTATAACACTTGTGTCTGTAACAACTTGCTAACTGCATTTGTTGAGTGTTTTAGCACAGTTGTGTGAAAAGTACAGATGTCAAGTGCAGGTGTTCATTTGGAGATTCTGTTTCATAAGTCGGGTGAGAAAAGGGGCGTCTGCTTTCATACATATCACAATCGAATAAGACAAACAAATTACAAGATGGAATTCCTTTCTCAAGTTTAGCTGTTGTTTCCATCGTGAAATTGGTTAACAAAGCGACACAGATAAACCTATATCCACTTATGTTCCACAAAACCAGACTCGTCTGACAGAATCAATGTCCATTTGAGAGACCACATAAGTAGGAGGAAAAGTGGAAATTGCTTCCCATTTGTCGGGCGCTCACTTCCGGTTGTGTGGGGCGCTGCCCTCAGCCAATCAGAAGCAAGTATTTTGACCCGGTGCATTATGGGACATATCCAAGATGGCGGCGTCTGCTTTCTGGTTCAAGATGGCGGCACGTCCGGTGTCGAAAACTGGCCATTTTGTCGGGATGTGGTCATCTAGTGTCGAAAACTGGACCCGGTATGGGTCCCGCTAGACGTTTTGGGGTCTAGGTGGGCCACTAGTGGTCCGATGGAGTCGTATGAGGTATCAATGTGAAGCATTCGTGAAGGAGCATCCGAGGGGATGAGTGTGACGTGGAACTGACGTCATTCTGCGCATGCGCAGTAGACAAAGTGTATGGAAATAGACATTTTGGGATCTAGGGGAGCCCTTCATGGGCCGATAGAGTTGTATGAGGTATCAATGTGAAGCCTATGTGAGGGGGCATCCGATGGGCTGGGTGTGGGGTTGGATATCGTCATTCTGCGCATGCGCGGTAGACAAAGGGCATGTAAATAGACGTTTTGGGGTCTAGGTGGGCCCTTAGTGGACCGATGGGGTCGAGTGAGGTATCAATGTGAAGCCTATGTGAGGGGGCATCTGACTGGGTGGATGTGGGGTAGGAATATCGTCATTCTGCGCATGCGCAATAGACAAAGGGTATGGAAATAGACGTTTTGGGATCTAGGTGAGCCACTAATGAGCCGATGGAGTTGAGTGAGGTATCAATGTGAAGCATATGTGAGGAGACATCCGATTGGACTAGTGTCTCGGCCGTTGTCAACATTCTGCGCATGCGCAGACAGGGAATTGTGGGAAAAGGGTGTGGAAATAGACGTTTTAGGGTTTAGGTGAGCCCCTAATGATCCTATGGTGTCGTATGAGGTCTTATTTTGAAGCTGTCGTGAGGAGGCATCCGCCTGGACTAGTGTGTCGTTCGTTGTCAATAGTCTGCGCATGCGCAGTTTGGCCGTAGTATAGAAAGCAGGCATTTTGGGGGGTGTGTTTGGGGTAGAGATGGACCGCTATGGGTCCGAATGGGTCGTGGAAGATGTCAAAGTGAAGCATGTGTGGGGTGTTTTAAGTGCAAAGTCGTGTCAATCTGTGTATGCGCAGTTGGTTGTAGTAAGTAAAGTGGCCATTTTGGGGCAGTGCAGGAAGGTTTTTGGTGTCGAGATGGACCATCCTTGGTCCGAATGCGTCGTGCGGGGTGTCCTTTTGTAAGGACCCCGATTTGAGGGCTGTCCACGTCATCTGTGACGTCATCGGTGACGTCATCAGTACGAGAAGTAGCGAAAGTGGACATTTTGGGGCAGTGAAGGAAGGTATTTGGTGTAGAGATGGACCATCCTTGGTCCGAATGCGTCGTATGAGGTGTCATCTTGTAGCAACGCCCGCCAACGCCAAGCTTAACGCTTCAACGCCCTGGTGAAATAGCTCAGAAGTTCTGATTTTCTAGATATTCCATGGAATTGTCACTAATTCTTCGAAATGCACGCTCGTAGTTACGCCTTAACGCTCTAACATAACGCCTTGACGCCATGATATAGACCGGAGAGAGAACAACAACAACAAGGATGACACATGAGAGAACAACAACAACAAGAATTCTTTTTTCATATAGTTTATTTTCCCCAATGTTACATCATACCCACGCTGGGGGAGCCGCGTTGGGTATGTTTACAACTCAAAAAAACTCTTGTCCAATCAGAGGCCGCCATTTGGCGCTGCATCTGTTATATTCCTTCTTGTCTGAGATGTATTAGATGTATTTTCGGCTGCTCTTGTCTGTCGCCATTTCAGAAAGTTCCATCTTTGCTCGGTGTGACCTAAGCGTCGTCGGGCAGGCCTGGATATTCTTCGAGTAGCATGTCCTGAAACAGTTGTTTGCGCATTCTGTTCGCATTTTCCAGGGCCTCGGTGGGTGGTAGTCCCATAGCCTCTTCCAAGTGACGCTTGGTCTTCATGATGGACCTGTGCGTGCGGTCGCCTTTCATTTCAAGCGGTAGTAAGGTATACTGTTCATAGATCGCCATGGCTGTTTTCCTGATGCGGGGGCGCATTTGGGTGTACGCCTGTTGTAAATTATCCTCTCCGGCGTCCTCGATCGCTGCAGCGTAAGTATTGATAGCTGCTGTCACAATACGATCCCAGAAGGTAGGTTCTGCATCACTTTCCACGGACGTAGGCTGACTATCTGAGGTCAAGCTCTCCGTATCATTAGATAGACTCTCAGCAATCTCTGTTTCGGTATCAGTCGATACACTCTCAGCAGTCTATGTATCAGCATCCGCCTCAACGGACTCCTCGGAGTCTTCAATCCCATGTATATTTTTTCTGGTGTCGCATCATATCGTAATGTCTGGTGAACGTGCGTTCGCACTCAGAGCAAGTATAAGCCATGTTGACGGTTGAACGTCGACTGTGCGTGTGTTTGGAAATACGCTTGCTTTTATAGACAGTAACGCCCATCAACGCTTAGCTTAACGCTTCAACGCCCTGGTGAATTAGCTCAGAAGTTCTGATTCCATGTGATTGAAACCAATTCATCGAAATGCAGTGACGCCCGTCAACGCCCGTCGTTACGCCTTAACGCCCGTCTCAACGCCTTAACACACTTTCTTAACGCTTTAACGTCGTTTAATGATGCGTTCGAACAAATGTTTCTTTTGTGCTATTGCTCTGACATACGCCGCTTTCCAGTTCATGCCCGAGGTTTTCAACATCGACGCTGTTCTTTCAATTTCCATATGGACTGGGTCCTTTTCCAACAATTTCATATGGGTCACGAGGTCGACATACCGCTGACGTAAAGCCCGTCGTAGTCTGGGTGCCAAATCGACCAATACATAAGGACTGATGAAGAACACATGTTCATTCTTATATGTACAGACACCACCACCAACACCACCACCACACACTACCACCACACACACACAAACACACCACCACCACATTCCACCACCACCACCACCGCCACCACCGGCGTTAACGCCCGGTCGTGGTGGTGGGAGCTCCCGTGTGGCAGAGCTCTTGGATCGGAGCTCTTGGAGCTCAAAGCGTGTGGAGCTCAGAGCTCGGAAGTGACATTTGCATATGACCTCTGTGAGGTCACTTCCGCTTCCGTTCACGTGACCGGAACTGACCTTTGACCCCTGCGCACGCTAACAATACCGGATAAAAATTGCGTGCAGGGGTCAAAGGTCAGTTCCGGTCACGTGAACGGAAGCGGAAGTGACCTCACAGAGGTCATATGCAAATGTCACTTCCGAGCTCTGAGCTCCACACGCTTTGAGCTCCAAGAGCTCCGATCCAAGAGCTCTGCCACACGGGAGCTCCCACCACCACCACCGGGCGTTCACGCCCAACAACGCCCGGTGGTGGCGGTGGTGGTGGTGGTGGTGGTGGAATGTGGTGGTGGTGTGTTTGTGTGTGTGTGGTGGTAGTGTGTGGTGGTGGTGTTGGTGGTGATGTCTGTACATTGCGTGCAGGGGTCAAAGGTCAGTTCCGGTCACGTGAACGGAAGCGGAAGTGACCTCACAGAGGTCATATGCAAATGTCACTTCCGAGCTCTGAGCTCTACACGCTTTGAGCTCCAAGAGCTCCGATCCAAGAGCTCTGCCACACGGGAGCTCCCACCACCACCACCGGGCGTTGACGCCCGTCAACGCCCGGTGGTGGCGGTGGTGGTGGTGGTGGTGGAATGTGGTGGTGGTGTGTGTGTGTGTGTGGTGGTAGTGTGTGGTGGTGGTGTTGGTGGAGGTGTCTGTACATATAAGAATGAACATGTGTCCCTCATCAGTCCTTATGTATTGGTCGAATTGGCACCCAGACTATGACGGGCTTTACGTCAGCGGTATGTCGACCTCGTGACCCATATGAAATTGTTGGATAAGGACCCAGTCCATATGGAAATTGAAAGAACAGCGTCGATGTTGAAAACCTCGGGCATGAACTGGAAAGCGGCGTATGTCAGAGCAATAGCACAAAAGAAACATTTGTTCGAACGCATCATTAAACGACGTTAAAGCGTTAAGAAAGTGTGTTAAGGCGTTGAGACGGGCGTTAAGGCGTAACGACGGGCGTTGACGGGCGTCACTGCATTTCGATGAATTGGTGTCAATTCCATGAAAATCAGAGCTTCTGAGCTAATTCACCAGGGCGTTGAAGCGTTAAGCTAAGCGTTGATGGGCGTTACTGTCTATAAAAGCAAGCGTATTTCCAAAAACACGCACAGTCGACGTTCAACCGTCAACATGGCTTATACTTGCTCTGAGTGCGAACGCACGTTCACCAGACATTACGATATGATGCGACACTAGAAAAATATACATGGGATTGAAGACTCCGAGGAGTCCGTTGAGGCGGATGCTGATACAAAGACTGCTGAGAGTGTATCGACGGATACCGAAACAGAGATTGCTGAGAGATTGCCGAAGAATATCCAGGCCTGCCCGACGACGCTTAGGTCACACCGAGCAAAGATGGAACTTTCTGAAATGGCGACAGACAAGAGCAGCCGAAAATACATCTAACAGACAAGAAGGAATATAACAGATGCAGCGCCAAATGGCGGCCTCTGATTGGACAAGAGTTTTTTTGAGTTGTAAACATACCCAACGCAGCTCCCCCAGCGTGGGTATGATGTAACATTGGGGAAAATAAACTATATGAAAACAAAATTCTTGTTGTTGTTGTTCTCTCATGTGTCATCCTTGTTGTTGTTGTTCTCTCTCCGGTCTATATCATGGCGTCAAGGCGTTATGTTAGAGCGTTAAGGCGTAACTACGAGCGTTGACGCGCGTCACTGCATTTCGAAGAATTAGTGACAATTCCATGGGAAATCAGAACTTCTGAGCTATTTCACCAGGGCGTTGAAGCGTTAAGCTTGGCGTTGACGGGCGTTGCTACAAGATGACACCTCACACGACGCATTCGGACCAAGGATGGTCCATCTCTACATCAAATACCTTCCTTCACTGCCCCAAAATGTCCACTTTCGCTACTACTCGTACTGATGGCGTCACCGATGACGTCACAGATGACGTGGACAGCCCTCAAATCGGGATCTACACCCCGAGAGTTACAAAAGGACACCCCGCACGACGCATTCGGACCAAGGATGGTCCATCTCGACACCAAAAACCTTCCTGCACTGCCCCAAAATGACCACTTTACTTACTACAACCAACTGCGCAAGCACAGATTGACACGACTTTGCACTTAAAACACGCCATTCTGACTCTACCCCACACATGCTTCACTTTGACATCTTCCACGACCCATTCGGACCCATAGCGGTCCATCTCTACCCCAAACACACCCCCACCTAACCCCCAAAATGCCTGCTTTCTATACTACGGCCAGACTGCGCATGCGCAGACTATTGACAACGAACGACACACTAGCCCAGGCGGATGCCCCCTCACGACAGCTTCAAAATAAGACCTCATACGACACCATAGGATCATTAGGGGCTCACCTAAACCCTAAAACGTCTATTTCCACACCCTTTTCCCACAATTCCCTGTCTGCGCATGCGCAGAATGTTGACAACGGCCGAGACACTAGTCCAATCGGATGTCTCTTCACATATGCTTCACATTGATACCTCACTCAACTCCATCGGCTCATTAGTGGCTCACCTAGATCCCAAAACGTCTATTTCCATACCCTTTGTCTATTGCGCATGCGCAGAATGACGATATTCCTACCCCACATCCACCCAGTCGGATGCCCCCTCACATAGGCTTCACATTGATACCTCACTCGACCCCATCGGTCCACTAAGGGCCCACCTAGACCCCAAAACGTCTATTTACATGCCCTTTGTCTACCGCGCATGCGCAGAATGACGATATTCCAACCCCACACCCAGCCCATCGGATGCCCCCTCACATAGGCTTCACATTGATACCTCATACAACTCTATCGGCCCATTAGGGGCTTCCCTAGATCCCAAATTGTCTATTTCCATACACTTTGTCTACTGCGCATGCGCAGAATGACGTCAGTTCCACGTCACACTCATCCCCTCGGATGCTCCTTCACGAATGCTTCACATTGATACCTCATACGACTCCATCGGACCACTAGTGGCCCACCTAGACCCCAAAACGTCTAGCGGGACCCATACCGGGTCCAGTTTTCGACACTAGATGACCCCATCCCGACAAAATGGCCAGTTTTCGACACCGGACGTGCCGCCATCTTGAACCAGAAAGCAAACGCCGCCATCTTGGATATGTCCCATAATGCACCGGGTCAAAATACTTGCTTCTGATTGACTGAGGGCAGCGCCCCACACAACCGGAAGTGAGCGCCCCACAAATGGGAGGCAATTTCCACTTTTCCTACTACTCACATACACTCGTCCACTGACATTGGCACTATGCCAACCGAGACAGAAGCATCATACCCTTGCCCTAAAATATCGCGTAAAATAACCACTGAGCACGCCTATGAAAACACTATTTCTTAAATGAACAACTGATAAATCACCAACTTGTTTTTTTCTCTCTAAATTTAACAGAAATGTGCCAATGGACTAGCATGTATAACACGAGAACGATCGTAGAAAATACATTTTCAGACGTACATGAAAATGACTAGGCGGTCCGTGTAAGGTCCGTGTAACCTTGCACAATTAAATTTTCGTTTTTTGTTTTTGCTTTCCCAAAATCAAAAATTGAAATTTGACCGTCAATTTTCAATTTTCGTTTTTTGTTTTTGGTTTCTCAAAATCAAAAATTGAAAATTGATCGTCAATTTTCAATTTTCGTTTTTTGTTTTTGTGTTCTCAAAATCAAAAATTGAAATTTGACCGTCAATTTTCAATTTTCGTTTTTTGTTTTTGTGATCTTAAAATCAAAAATTGAAATTTGACCGTCAATTTTCAATTTTTGATTCTGGGATTACAAAAACAAAAAACGAAAATTGATATTTGACAGTCAATGTTCAATTTTCGTTTTTCATTTTGCTTCACGCAAAAATGAAAATAAAATATTGAAAATTGCCTCGACTTGTCCGTTTTTCGTTTTTTGAATTTGACTTTGACATATCAATGTTAAGTTCGCACGTGGACGTGTTATGATGTCACTTTCGGTATGACGAGTAGAATAGAAAACGCAAATCGTGTCGTGTAAGAGATGTGGAGCGTGAGAGGAATGTGGCCCACCAGGCCATCCTCGAGAGCCAGTGTATTGATCGATTTGTTAGGGTATCTATGCATTGCCCACGGTAGTTCTGGATAAAACAAAGATCGAGGGGTATCCTCTAACTCAAGCCAATTATTGAACAGGCTCAGCAAGCTCATTACGCCAATTCACTAGCTACAAGGTTTGAGATGTGACATCGCTGGCATAACTTTGATGTCCGGCTGAAATCGTCATCGAGAGTCAAAGCAAAAACCACCGGCTTGGGATACCGACATCCTAATTCAAAATAACCTCGGGGGATGAAATGTTCGAGATTGAGGCAACGACTCAAAAACTCACTCGAATCACCAAAAATGTCCGGGTAAACCCTGTGCGAGGATTCACGATTTACCTGGATGTACCAGACAGGTCTGTGGTTATTGGCATTGAGGCCTGAGTCAATCAGGACGTAGTCTTAGATTTTCTCATTTCTAAAAAATAGATGTTTAGAGCGCTACAAAAGCGAACAGCATTCATGCACACAACCGCTATTTGTTATTGATTTGAAATATAGCATACATAAAGATACCAACAAAGATTTAATACCAATAAGAGTAAGCATCCGTATATGACCAGCGGCCCGTAAACCACCATTTCAAACAAGTACACGATCGCCACGTTTGATGCCAGACGTCTGAATGCTTCAACGCTTCAGGTCTAATCTTCATTCTCTATTTTTGGGACCTGGATCGTTGGAGCGTTCACATGCCCGTCAACGTTCAGCTTCAAAAACGCTTCAACGCTTTAAGAGCGGGTGTCAAAAGCTTCAACGCATCGACGCGGGAAGTTCCGTTGGGGGTTATGGTTAGGGTACCCACGTATTTATTATACTACCCTACTTTAATGAAACTCCCATGTGTATCAACCCCGTTGTTCTTCATATAATGCTTCACACGTACTGCACGAATGCCTACTCGCTTCTGGGCATGCGCAGTTGGCCCATTATAATCTAGCTCGAATGCTTGGCTCCAGGGATCTATAGTATAGTGAAACTCCCATATCTTTCCCCCTACTGGCATTCCATATTGTGCTCCACACCTGCCTAAACAATCCGATTTGCGCTTTCCATACTACTCCGCGGACCGAAAGTAACATCCTAAGCCTTGCGCGTGCGCAGTCAACATTGACGCGTCAAAGTTAAAATCAAAACACGAAAAGTCGAGGCAATTTTCAATATTTGATTTTCGTTTTTGCGCGAAGTGAAACGAAAAACGAAAATTGAAAAATGAATGTCAAATTTCAATTTTTGATTTTGAGAAACCGAAAACGAAAAACGAAAATTGAAAATTGACGGTCAAATTTCAATTTTTGGTTTTGAGAACCCAAAAATAAAAAAACGAAAATTGAATTGTGCAAGGTTACACGGACCCTAGGCCCCTATTATTTGACTAGACAGTTGAGTAAAATTCGTACTTCTAAATTAGCTAGTACAACAGAACGAGAATGATCGTAGAAAATATATTTCCACATGAATATGGAAATGTCATTACATAAATATACGGGTATGTGACTTGTGAATGCTGTATATTGATTACGCTGTATATTGATTACGATGTACAGCATTCTAGTCCCGCGAGACTCCCTACTACGAGAAGAGGCGCTAGGGCATCCTCATAACAGGGGTCCGATACATCCCTGACCGCAGTCGAATGCACTAGCACAGTTTCGAGGAATATAAGACAGCTATTCGGTGTGGTCTCCGGAGCTGATTAAAACAGTCTATTGGCGAAGCTGACGTTTCGATTGGTCCATTCTCGATTTGAAAAAGGAACCTTCCAAACAGTACAGCGATGTAGGAAGAGAAGCTACTGAGTGTCAAAGCGCAGGTTCATTGTTTTATGAAATGACGGAAAGGCTGTAATAACAACATGTACCTTAGGCATATCTAGAACAATTAATTGGAACACGGCGCTTTGATTTGCGTTCAGCGACAAAGCTAAACAGTCAACATATGATCGCCTGACAAGCTGTCACCCTACACACTTGGTAAATGGGATCCATTGTATCACACATTCTACGGTAGTTCCATACGCATGGACTATATTCATGCGAAACCCAAACAAAAATCAATAACATAAACTCGCTATTAGTGAAACCAGTGTAGGTTATTGATGAACAGATTTTCGGAGATATTTTGTTAATGAATAATGAGGTTATTTAAGTTATAGAAAAGGGTTTGTATTGGCGGAGTAATCTCTACGCTGAGAGCGTGTTAACGATAATTTCAGTTTCGGGCAGTGCTTGTATAGGCTAGACGATAGTCGTTCAGCTGACATGCGTTGATAAATAAATGGAAAAAATCTCATAATTATTTGAATTTCTGGGTTTAGAGTGAATAAATTTTTGGTTAACTTTCTCCATTGTTGTTATATTTAGTAAGATTCATCAAATGATTGTAAAAAAAATGTTCCCTTCAAATACTTGGAGGTCACGGGAGGGGATTCCCCAGTGGGGGTTTCCCAATGACGATCACGTGATCAAGGCATGTCTAGACTTGTTCTGGGTTGTACAGTTCTGCCATACGGAGGATGGGTACTAGTATTTCAAATTTTAATTAATTACTTGTAAAATGGCGGTGTTTTTAGACGGCGCAAGGGAGCAAACGAGGCGGTGGGGACGTCACGGGGAGAAAAAACCCTCACATTACCCTCAAAAAAACCTCTAAGCCATATAATAATAATAAACATAATCTATAGGTGTTGTACCATGTTAATAGGATCAGTCTAGCATCTGTACCACCCTAGGGTCGAGTGTTTATTGTCCCGTGTATCTCCGCAAGAAAACAACAAACAAAATGGCGGCTCCAGGATGGTGTGGGGATGCCCTTTCCATATCACGGCGTCGACAGTAGCGCCATCTGCACACACTGACGCAAGGGAGACAACTCGTGTGGACCAACCGTGTGGAAATAGCCGTGTTGGAGCTAGGGGAGCCACTAATGGACCAATGGGGACGAGTGAGGTATCAAAGTGAAGCTTAGGTGAAGGGGCATCTAATGGGCTGGGTGTGGGATTGAAATATCGCCATTCTGCGCATGCGTGGTGGCCGAAGGGTATGGAAATAGCCGTTTTGGAGCTAGGGGAGCCCCTGATGGTCCAATGGGATCGAGTTAGGTATTAAAGTGAAGCTTATGTGAAGTGGCATCTGACTGGACTAGCGGCTTGGGCGTTGTCACCATTCTGCGCATGCGCGGTGGCCCAAGGGTATGGAAATAGCCGTGTTGGGAGCTAGGGGAGTTACTACTGGTCCAGTGGGGTCGAGTGAGGTATCAAAGTGAAGCTTAGGTGAAGGGGCATCTGACTGGACTAGCGGATTTGAAATAGCGTCATTCTGCGCATGCGCGGTGGCCCAAGGGTATGGAAATAGCCGTGTTGGGAGCTAGCGAAGCCAATAATGGTGCAATGGGGTCGTATGAGGTATCAAAGTGAAGCCTAGGTCAAGGGGCATCTGACTGGACTAGTGGGTGTGAACTAGCGTCATTCTGCGCATGCGCATAGACGTTTTGGGAATGTAGGGGAGTTACTCATGATCCAATGGGGTCGAGTGAGGTATCAAAGTGAAGCTTAGATGAAGGGGCATCTAATGGGTTGGGTGTGCGGTAGCCATTCTGCGCATGCGCAGATGCAATGCGGAGCTCTCGTCCAATCACCGCGGTGGAAACCTTTACACCGCGCGCGCCGGGTCAAAGGTCAGTTCCGGTCACGTGAACGGAAGCGGAAGTGACCTCACAGAGGTCGTATGCAAATGTCACTTACGAGATCTGAGCTCCACAGGCTTTGAGCTCCAAGAGCTCCGATCCAAGAGCTCTGCCACACGGAAGTTCCCACCACCACCACCACCGGGCGTTGACGCCCGTCAACGCCCGGTGGTGGCGGTGGTGGTGGTGGTGGTGGTGGTGGTGTGTGTGTGTGTGTGTGTGTGTGTGTGTGTGGTAGTGTGTGGTGGTGGTGTCTGTACATATAAGAATGAACATGTGTCCCTCATCAGTCCTTATGTATTGGTCGACAGATCAACATGTCGTGTACGTGTACGTTCTGTCAGAGAACCTTCTCTCGTCGCGATAGTATGATCAGGCACATTCAAGGCAAACACAACCAAGAGACACCACCGAGTCCCGCTATAGGTCCAGCAAGTGCAGTAGAGCATCCCTACACGATGACGGTGAGCGGCCCTACGGCATGTGGAAAGACGTCCTGGGTAATGAAGTTCTTAGAGGAAGGTGTGGCAACCCCAGCTCCGACACGTGTTGTTTGGTGTTATAGCCAATGGCAGCCCGCCTACGAAACTACGCGATTACAGAATGTGAGTTTCGTCCCAGGGATTCCTCATGACATAGACGAACCGTATTACTTTGACCCCGAGCAGACCAACGTGGTAGTGCTAGATGATCTGATGAGTGCGGCCAAGGACAATTCGAAAATCGCCGACCTATTCACCAAAGGGTCCCATCATCGCAATCTGTCCGTCATCTATTTGACCCAGAATCTCTTTCCTCAAGGGAAGGCGTCCAGAGATATTGCCTTGAACTGCCAATACTTTGTGTTGTTCTCCAACCCCATTGACAGAGCACAAATTCGTGTGTTTGGTAGTCGAATTTATCCTCAGAACATCGACCATTTCATGCAGGCGTTTCAAGAAGCGACAAGTCGTCCGTACGGCTACCTGTTCGTAGATTTAAAAGCCCATACCCCCGAAGATCGCCGGCTGACGACCCACCTGCTACCCGGCGAGGAATCACCACAGCCCCTACACCATCCACCGAGTCCACATTTGGTGAAGCAGCAACCCACCCCCGTACAGCGGGCCTTCTTCATATCACCAGTCCCGGAATATCATCCAACCGTGAAGGCCCAACCCGAGGTTGAAGAACATAATGTGAACTCGAGGCTATGGAAGGATTTGTTCAAAGAAAGTATGGACGCCGAGATGGGCGAGATTTTGGAGGCCACAGGAAACAAGTTTCAACGCAAAGGATATTCGAAAGAGGAAGCTGCAATTTTAGCCCATAACAGATTGGCACCCAGACTACGACGGGCTTTACGTCAGCAGTATGTCGACTTACTGACCCATATGAAATTGTTGGATAAGGATCCAGTCCATATGGAAATTGAAAGAACAGCGTCGATGTTGAAAACCTCGGGCATGAACTGGAAAGCGGCGTATGTCAGAGCAATAGCACAAAAGAAACATTTGTTCGAACGCATCATTAAACGTCGTTAAAGCGTTAAGAAAGTGTGTTAAAGCGTTGAGACGAGCGTTAAGGCGTAACGACGGGCGTTGACGGGCGTCACTGCATTTCGATGAATTGATGTCAATTCCATGAAATCAGAGCTTCTGAGCTAATTCACCAGGGCGTTGAAGCGTTGAGCTAAGCGTCGATGACCGTTACTGTCTATAAAAGCGAGCGTATTCCCAAAACACGCACAGTCGACGTTCAACCGTCAACATGGCTTATACTTGTTCTGAGTGTGAACGCACGTTCACCAGACATTACGATATGATGCGACACCAGAAAAATATACATGGGATTGAAGACGCCGAGGAGCCCGTTGAGGCAGATACTGATACAGAGATTGATGAGAGTGCATCGACTGATACCGAATCCAAGATTGCCGACAGTATATCTACTGATATGGAGAGCTTGACCTCAGAGAGTCAGCCTACATCCCAGGAAAGTGAGGCAGAACCTACCTTCTGGGATCGTATTGTGACAGCAGCTATCAATACTCACGCTGAAGCGATCGAGGACGCCGGAGAGGATAATTTACAACAGACGTACACCCAAATGCGCTCCCGCATCAGGAAAACAGCCATGGCGATCTATGAACAGTATACCTTACTACCGCTTGAAATGAAAGGGGACCCCACGCACAGGTCCATCATGAAGACCAAGCGTCACTTGGAAGAGGATATGGGGCTACCATCCACAGAGGCCCTGGAAAATGCGATCAGAATGCGCAAACAACTGTTTCAGGACATGCTGCCCGAAGAATATCCAGGCCTGTCCGACGATGATTAGAATAAACGGTTCAGAATGAACATGACCGAAGAAGGAACTCTCTGAAATGGCGACTTCTGATTGGACAAGAATACATCTAACGGACAGGAACGAATAGGACAGATGCAAATGGCGGTCTCTGATTGGACAAGAGTCTTTCTTGAATTGTAAACATACCCAACGCGGCTCCCCCAGCGTGGGTATGTTATGATGGAAGGGGAAAATAAACTATATGAAAAAAAACTTGTTGTTGTTGTTGTTCCCTCATGTGTCATCCTTGTTGTTGTTGTTTTCTCTCTCCGGTCTATATCATGGCGTCAAGGCGCTAGCGGGACCCATACAGGGTCCAGTTTTCGACACTAGGTGACCACATCCCGACGAAATGGCCAGTTTTCGACACCGGATGTGCCGCCATCTTGAACATACGTGCCGCCATCTTGGATATGGCCCATAATGCACCGGGTCAAAATACTCGCTTCTGATTGGCTGAGAGCTCTGTGACGGATTTGAAATACTCGCTTCTGATTGGACGAGAGCTCCGCATTGCGTCTGCGCATGCGCAGAATGATATTCCTACCGCACACCCAACCCATCAGATGACCCTTCACGAATGCTTCACATGGATACCTCATACAACTCCATCGGTCCATTAGGGGCTCCCCAAGATACCAAAACGTGTATTTCCATACCCTTGGGCCACCGCGCATGCGCAGAATGCCGATAGTTCAACCCCATACCCAGCCCATTAGATACCCCTTCACGAATGCTTCACTTTGATACCTCACTCGATCCCATTGGACCATTTGTGGCTCCCCTAGCTCCAACACGTCTAGCGGGACCCATACAGGGTCCAGTTTTCGACACTAGGTGACCCCATCCCGACAAAAATGGCCAGTTTTCGACACCGGATGTGCCGCCATCTTGAACATACGTGCCGCCATCTTGGATATGTGCCATAATGCACCGGGTCAAAATACTCGCTTCTGATTGGACGAGAGCTCCGTGGCGGATTTGAAATACTCGCTTCTGATTGGACGAGAGCTCCGCATTGCATCTGCGCATGCGCAGAATGGCTACCGCACACCCAACCCATTAGATGCCCCTTCATCTAAGCTTCACTTTGATACCTCACTCGACCCCATTGGATCATGAGTAACTCCCCTACATCCCCAAAACGTCTATGCGCATGCGCAGAATGACGCTAGTTCACACCCACTAGTCCAGTCAGATGCCCCTTCACCTAGGCTTCACTTTGATACCTCATACGACCCCATTGCACCATTATTGGCTTCGCTAGCTCCCAACACGGCTATTTCCATACCCTTGGGCCACCGCGCATGCGCAGAATGACGCTATTTCAAATCCGCTAGTCCAGTCAGATGCCCCTTCACCTAAGCTTCACTTTGATACCTCACTCGACCCCACTGGACCAGTATTAACTCCCTAGCTCCCAACACGGCTATTTCCATACCCTTGGGCCACCGCGCATGCGCAGAATGGTGACAACGCCCAAGCCGCTAGTCCAGTCAGATGCCCCTTCACATAAGCTTCACTTTAATACCTAACTCGATCCCATTGGACCATCAGGGGCTCCCCTAGCTCCAAAACGGCTATTTCCATACCCTTCGGCCACCGCGCATGCGCAGAATGGCGATATTTCAATCCCACACCCAGCCTATTAGATGCCCCTTCACCTAAGCTTCACTTTGATACCTCACTCGTCCCCATTGGTCCATTAGTGGCTCCCCTAGCTCCAACACGGCTATTTCCACACGGTTGGTCCACACGAGTTCTCCCTTGCGTCAGTGTGTGCAGATGGCGCTACTGTCGACGCCGTGATATGGAAAGGGCATCCCCACACCATCCTGGAGCCGCCATTTTGTTTGTTGTTTTCTTGCGGAGATACACGGGACAATAAACACTCGACCCTAGGGTGGTACAGATGCTAGACTGATCCTATTAACATGGTACAACACCTATAGATTATGTTTATTATTATTATATGGCTTAGAGGGTTTTTTGAGGGTAATGTGAGGGTTTTTTCTCCCCGTGACGTCCCCACCGCCTCGTTTGCTCCCTTGCGCCGTCTAAAAACACCGCCATTTTACAAGTAATTAATTAAAATTAATTAATTAATTAATTAATTAATTAATTTATTTGAAATACTAGTACCCATCCTCCGTATGGCAGAACTGTACAACCCAGAACAAGTCTAGACATGCCTTGATCACGTGATCGTCATTGGGAAACCCCCACTGGGGAATCCCCTCCCGTGACCTCCAAGTTCCTCCTCAATCCTCCCCCGGGGGGAACAAAAAAGTAGGTCAAGTTGACTCGTAATGCCTTTACACTACTACTAACGTAACTACACCGTTCAAGTGTTTCAGATTTTGAGTTGAATGTTGACTGTTGATGAAGACGGAAAACGTTTCTCGGAGCGATGATGTAAGAGGGCATACCGCGATCACGAAGGCGGTGTGACGTGTTTTGTTTAGCTCCGTGTTTCGCGGCCAGTTTTCTAGTAATTAAATTTCGTACGTTGGTGAGTTTTGGCTTACTGAAATTCGTTGATATTGGAAACGTTTATACGAAGTTTGGTGGAAATCGGTTGAGTATTTTGAACGCTAAAGTTCTAAAATTTGGAAACTTGTTCTGTGAATTTAACTATACGTAACCTCCCTGAGGCAGTTTTGTACACCCCTTGATAATTTGTCTTCGGTTGAAATAAATATTCACCATGAACAATAACAATGTATATATTTTATGAAAGCGTATGTCCTGCGGAATTCACTTTTGTAATTTGCATAACTGTTGCTACTACCGTGTAGAAAATATTCAAAATTAAAAAAAAAGAAACGAAAACAATGGCCTCCATTTTTCAATTGAAATTTCGTAAAAACTGTTTAACATATTTCAAAGTTGATGATATAGCTTGATCAAAGACAACTAGAACTAGTAAACGACGTCTCAGTTTTATAAGTTCGGCTTATTGTTTTAATCATTCAACTTTTAATAGAGAAAGTTGTATAAGATAATCAAATTTTGTCAGTTCATTTTAGTTAAAATTCTATAAAAATAGAACTAAGCAGAAATTTAAAAAAAAGTGAGACGCCATTTACTAGCACTTAGTTGTCTTTGATCAAAGTATACCATCAAATTTGAAATATGTTTCACGAAATTCAATTGAATAATGGAGGCTATTGTTTTCATTTCATTTTTTTTTATTTTGAGTATTTTCTACACGGTATGAGCAACAGTTATTTAAATTACATGAGTGGATTCCTCATGAACTACGCTTTCATAAAATATATACATTATTATTGTTATATTGAATATTTAACGCTGCAGAAGACAAATTATCAAGGGGTGTACAAAACTGCCTCAGGTGGGTTAGGTATCCTTAAAACCATTGTGCTAGGTGCAGCTGGAAACCTTGGACGCTCGGTGACAGTAATTGGAATTACCATATTTGGGATTTGTTTTGCCAATCGACCTAAACCCTGGTGACGTATTATATCTCTTTCAATCACGTGATGATCTGTGCATTCATTCATCCGCATGACCGGTAATCACTTATCCAGAAATATTGCGTCGCTTATGTAACACGAAACTTATTAAATTGTCAACGCGCAGTACGTGTGCTACAATGCGTGAAGTTGTATATGTAACCCGACATACCAAATGCTCTACCGGCTGTGCCAGTCCAGGGACCTCGCGCTGGCAAATGAGTTGAAGTCATGTTACATGAGGGGTGTGACATGCTAATTGAATTGTATTACAATCCCCACATGCCATTTAATTTTCATGGATGGCTGGGGCCTACATTGTGCATCATGGGATAGAAGTGAGATAAAACGTCATCAGGTTTCACGCCTATTTTCCGCGTGGGCACAGTTTGTGTGGCGGGAATGGGTTACGTGATTGACAGGTGGCATTCGCGACTGCTCGGCCTATTCCGTCGAAGTCATAGTACCTCGCGCATTAATGGTGTAGGGATTTTACAGCTCTCAGCTGTAAAAACGTGATCCGCCGCACGTGAGGCACACCACATGCTATAGGATATGTTTCCGCTCACATAGTCCTCGTTGTATTTCTCCCTTATCAGGAGATATCCAAATGAAATGGATATTTCTTTGAATCTACCCCAGAAGGATCTCTTCTAATTTGAGGTGTTTCTCCTGGTCTTGCGTCTAAATCTCCATGGTAACCAACGGAAGTCATACAGCTGACATGCGCTGTTCAGAGTTTCGGCGTGATACTGTGCTTTCAACATGGATGCCAAAATGGCGTCCTAGCAGTGCTCAACGAGGTACTAATGTCCTATATTGTCCGAGGCCGTGTCGAGGGTGACAGGTGGCAGCAGGTACAGGTGTTCAGATTTCGCCGTGAAAGCGCGCTGTTTTGTGATTGGCTTGCTGTATGTACATTTTCATCTGCCAATCGAACTGTTATTAACATTGTACTGACTCTTCATCGTTTTCATCTGTCAATCAAACTGTTATTAACATTTCACTTTTGTCGTCATCTAAATTGGTTCTACCAGGATGGACCCGGAGAAATATATCAATCAGGATATTTGTCATCGGAGCATACTTGTGCGGGTTAAAAACCGCGCTAACCAGGAAGGTGATTTGAGGACCATTAATGACTGTTGTAAATATGGAAGATGTCTACGCTATTTCTCCGATTGGGAAGAATACTCTCTGGATTGTTAGTTTTGGAGGAAAGGTTGGTGGTTGCAGGACGACTAGTGTGCGTGAAAACTCACCAAGTCCTGTATTACAGCCGTTTGATCGTAATGTATCCATCATTCGCGTACACCGGTTACTGATCTTTCTGAAAGACGAGGTCCTGAAAGACACTCTCACTCGATATGGAGAAAACATCAGTATTACATGGGAGAACGGAGTATGTGATGGGTCCTTGTAGAAAACTCATAAAGAAATACTAACTGCATACAAACCTAACACTGGAGAAAATAGTCTCATCGTAACGAATGTGATGAAGGCAATGAACAGAAGATATACGACACGATTCGAGAATTTCAAGGTCATCATTCGAGGAATCGGATCTGAAAGAGAATAGTCGTGTATTAAATTCTGCCCATTTTAATAAGTATTCTTAAAATTTGGAGCTTATGAAAAATGAACAAATTGTTCCAAATAAATTTCTTCTTTGTAACGTGTAAAACATCTACACAGCGCATATAGCTGCGGATTACAAGATGTTCGTTTCCCTTGTAGGCCTGTTGAACTGCACAAGATCAGTTTGAGAAAAACCTGCGCACGATTGCACAGTGTTACGTCGAGATTTACATGGGATTTCATAATGGTTTAACGTTTTTGGCTGATGTGATGTTTACAAACATGCCGTCTCTCTGGCAAGTGTGAAGTTGAACAGGTTCTCTTGTGTCTGAAGTTGCAAATTTGCAAGTTAACTTCGACTGTCATGCTGATTGGGTGATGGGCTTTCAATCAGCCACTCAGCCAATGGGAATCACAGAAACACACCAAATGAAATAAACATATGATTAGAAGTTGGCAACTTCAGATAGGAGGTGCAAAGTTACATGTGATGTTTTGATTCAGTCTAGGCATGTCAGAGGCATCGTAGGCTGGCGCGTGCCTATGGAGGAGCGAGGATGGTTAGTCGAATTATCACATTGCCAATGAAATTACCAAAGTCTGGCTTCAGTAAAAATATTCACTTCAAACATTTACCAGAGCCCTATCTAGGTCTAGTCAAATGGGATATTGTTGCAATTTAAACAAATTGGGGTTGCAGGCGCGGCGGAATTCAACATTGGGGAGGCCAAATCGGAGCAAAGACGAGGTCCTCCCCCGGGAAATTTTGAAAATTTACCCTTCATTTTACGCACTTAGGCGCATTTTCATTTTTCATCTTTCTAATTCTTTCAAAAATACAAAACAAATAAAAGATCTTCAAATATTGGTGTACAGATGAAACCATCTTCTTGTCAGTTTAAGTCAAAGTCAACTTCTGCAACACCTCTGCAAGGGAAGGGTCACTTCATCAGGTCAGAGCAAAGAACTAACTGGGATATCCAACTTCGGATATTAAATCTAAGTTTGGATATTGAAATATAGCTATATTTTGACCGATTTTAGCTAACCGGCAATGGCGAATTTCGGCATCTAAACTACAAAACTACATCACAAAACTGCCAATGCGATTGTACAAGTTAACGCCGATTTTTCACCGAAATTATTCTCTGTGATATAGCAATTACGTGCATTATTTTTTCGTGTTTTTATTGCAGTATATATTTCACTCACCACTGCTGTATGTCTCTTTACGAAGAGAATAACTAGCAGAACATGCCAGCTTGAAAATATGAAAGTATCCAAAGTGGAGTATTTTATCCCAATTGAGATATATATATCTCAGTTAGTGCTTTTCCCTGAGCTGTTCAACGATGCATTTGTTGTTGCATCAATGCCAAGCTTAATTGTTGAACTGGGTGCCAAACGCGGCAATTTCTGGCGCTAATTTTATCGAAAAATAGAGGCGGATATCATATGAAACCGATAATTCACGAAGACTGTGTTGGTGTTAGCACTAAATCAAATAGAACAAACACTGGGAAGAAATTGGCACTTTACATGAAACTGGAATTTAAAACTAGCCACAACAAATTTGGACTCATGAATGAAGAAAGAGGGTGGTCGGGTGTACCGCCCCGGAAAATTATGAGATTTCAGACGCTACTAATTTTCGACCCACTTAAGGCACTTCAGTCACAATTATTGAGAGTGGGGCGCAAAGTGGTCATTTTCGATAGGAGTCTGACTTATAACTAGATAAATAGTTTCCAATTTGGCCTATAATGCGGTAACGGACGAACGGACGTACATGACAATACCCCGAGGTCGAAACGGCCGAGGGGTAAAAAACTGTTTTATCAACACCACCGAGGTACAGTTATCGTGTAGGTTTGTGTAATTCAACAAAAAGGGTTTTGATGAGCACTTAACGGTCACACGAGAAAGTAGATTGATTCAGTAGAATGAAACCTATATGTTGAACAGGGTAGAGCTATATTACTTTCAGTCATTTCTAGATCTCACTTAGATATTCATATCATGTAGATTTACAGTATTTTAGCCAAGAGTTTCTGAAACCACTTCATTAAAACAGTATGCAACAATATGCCGGGTACCGTACCTTAAAGTTTGCTAGTAACATTGTCAGATCATGCACATACCTTCGCGAGGTTTCCGATAAGACACCACCAAACTTTCCTTGGTATACCAGTGTAGAGGCCATTAGGGACCTCTATTGTATTTGTGAATTGAGTCCTTAACCACTCCCGCCTGCAGTTAGGGTTTTGTATTACTGCTAGGAATCCGCCCCTCAAGACGTCTTTCAGACGTTATTTTCTGTATTGATAGATTGTATAACTTGTGAATAATGTATTAATGAAATACTAAGTTTGTTAGAGCAATTATTTCTGCTCAGGGAATAAGTTGGTATGTTTAGAGATCACGTGACTCCGTCTTGACCATGCGTTTCAGCCATTTTGTTCGTTTTGTATCCTGCATTTAATGCGACATTTTCTGATTTCTGAGGAGGCTTGGAGGCCCAGAAATGTGAGTAACTTGGCCATCTGATCTATGAATGTACGATATAAATGTAGAGCAGAGCGGGAACTTATGGAATTTTGTAAGATTGTCAGATTGAGGAACGCATTTTATTGTTTTCTTGCATAGCGATAACGTGTGCTATACATTGTAACACTGGTATGAAGTTCAAAGGAAGTTGCCTGCTATTCAGATACGAATCATTTAATTATAGCGATAATGAATGACAATAGAATCAATTAGATAACATGAAATATTGGGATTGATGAAAATGTATTGTTTTCATAGAGATTTCTTGATGCACGCGTGGCTTGCATAGTGAAGCCGTACATGTGCAATTTGCCAGTGCAAAGTTCCCTCCCTTTCTCCATATGTATACATGTAACTGTAGATATAGCAAACAGCCTGGACAAGTGATTGTATGAAATAATTGTATTAAGATTTTTATTCAGACATAATTAGACAAGAGTTTTCATTGAATTGGCTAGATAAATTGATTAGGTTAGATTTCATTGAATTCATTTGATTATACTCTATAATAGTGGACAGTGTTGTATCATATTACAGATGATGATGATGTGCATCCATGATATGGTTAAGGGTGTGTAACCATGGTAACTGGAGAAGTGTGTAACTAACTCCCCAAGTGGCAGTTGGGGGTAAGAATGTATTACCGTAAATTACATGAATAATGCTTTCGGCATATATTGTTGGATGGATTCTGTCAGTGGTCCACTTCATGTTAATAATTATCAGTCAGCCTCATGATTACTTAATAAGTCAATGTCCTTTGATTAATTTGTCAGCAATGATTCACCAATTAATGCATTGAATATTCTAGTCATAATTCGCTATTTCTGGTATTCATTATGTCATTGTCACTGTCCATGCCGAGTCATGAATTGTCATATTATTTGTCAACTTACTCAATTGTTAATTCCACTATGCAGTTATTGTTCTAGTCATTGATTAATTGTTCTAGTCATTGATTAATTGTTCCAGTCATTCATTAATAGTTCTAGTTCCTTGATAAGGAGACGGGTACTTCCTTCTGATATTCATTCTCCATTTCGATATCACACTTAGGGTGCATTTCCCCGTATCACAAACTTGAAGTATCTTAGGCATGGTATCGCATTGGTCTGTTATCACCATGGTTACCATATAAGTAAAATACCAGTCCTATTTTGATAAACAAACTTTACAAATTGTATCTTTGTATTGACAGGACTTGGTCCAGGATTGTGTGTACTTGGAATTCGCTGGTATATAAAAGAACATCAGACTCCAGATGTGGTGTTTTATCTTCCTTTATTCCGGAGTGTCTCTACGTTCTCTTACATGGTGTCAGAAGTGGGATACCTCGTTTCCAAGTTCGGAGGATGTTTCAATTTCGACGTGGCCAAATTCCCCCGAGCTGCCAGACGTATCTTGTGATGTTGCCTGGAGCGACCAGACAGACAAATGGGATTGGGGAGGAGAGATCTGTGTGTAATTAGAATTCACTTCAAGTGTGATGAACTGTGACTTAACTTTAAGTGTGATGAACTGTGACTTCAAGTGTGAACTTTGACTTCAAGTGTGATGAACTGTGACTTCACTTCCAGTTGTGAACTGTGACTTCACTTCAAGTGTGAACTTTGACTTTTTGACTTCAAATGCGATGAACTTTGACCTTCTTTACAGCCTTATGAACTTTGGATTCCTTTCCAGTGTGATGAACTATGACTTTGACTCACAGATTTGAGAACAGTTGCCAACCAAGCAGTATGAACTGCTGCGATGAACTATGGGCAGACTGTTGGAAACTGGTCATCTGGTAATGGTGGTAAGGTTTTTGTGTGCATTTGCCAATACTGAGTATGAGTAATGATGAAGTAGAAAAGTATTGTGTTCAAATGTGAATGTAAATTGAATTTGTAATTGTTTTGCATGCCCACTGATTGAATCATTTAACTATTGATTGGTAAATGCTGTAATGAACGCAGTATGGCCGAGGCTGATGCTATAGAGAAGTTAAGCCAGGA
This sequence comes from Hanleya hanleyi, assembly GCA_036873755.1. Lineage (NCBI taxonomy): Eukaryota > Metazoa > Mollusca > Polyplacophora > Lepidopleurida > Hanleyidae > Hanleya > Hanleya hanleyi. Next base: position 38,516 of record JAVTVY010009476.1, read on the forward strand.
GCTAGAAGCCCTTAGGGTTCGTGTCAGAGAGCAAGATGCTAAGCTTAATGAGCGGTCATCCCTTCCCGAGCCTAAGCCTGTTGTGCTGCTTTCGAGTCAGCGTCTGGAGAAATTTAGAGACCGGCCCGAGAAATCGAGCGAACCATCAATTAGAGAATGGGTCGCTGATGTGCGAAGTCAAGCAGAGGCTCGTAAACTGTCGCGAGTTGACTTTGCCAATTTAATTCTCAGCAATTTGGGAGGGAAGGCTCGTCAGGAGATAATCGGCCGTGGTGAGGGCATCAAAACATATCCGGAGGAAATAATTTCTGTGTTGCTTCATGTCTTTGGGGATGATGACCGACTGCCACTGTTACAACAGAGGTTCTATGCATACAGACAGACGGAAGAGGACATTCTGTCGTGTTCACTGGAATTAGTGGATATATATGACCGTATTACAGAGAAAGATCCTACATTTGGTGCATGCCGGGAACCCTCTCTAAAAGGTCGATTTGCGGAGGCGGTGAAAGATGAGCATCTCCGAAGGGAATTGCGCCGCCTGAATGAGGAACTGCCCGATCTGACTTTCTTTCAACTGAGGGATAGAGCCGTTCGGTGGGCGGGAAAGACCGAAATGAAGAGCAAGCCCAAACCGGCTACCTGTAACGAGATGGAGGCCAAGGCAGACCCAATCGCTCAAGCCCTTGGGCAGCAGGCTGAGAAAATTGATAAACAGCAGCAGCAGATCAATGAGTTGCTGGAACTGGTCAAACACGGAAAGGCAAGTGCTGCCTCCCATAGAGGTGCTGCCTTCCATAGAGCAGCACAAGGCCAGATCATGAGGTGTTGGTTTTGTAATTCCCCTGACCATCTACGGAGGGATTGTCTCCAGTGGAAAGGGGCAGAGAAACAGGATAAGAATTTAAACCACTAAAACCTGTCGTGGAGAGCCACACGTCAGGTTTGTCATCACCAGTAGGCTCACTTTTGCGTAAGGCAGTGGGAGATTGTCCAGAGGCGTTTGTGGAGATAGATGGGGTTGGAACACAGTGCTTGCTTGATACCGGAGCTCAGGTGTCCACGATGACGGAACCATTCTTTAAGAAGAACCTAGCAGACCGGAACTTGACGGATGTGATGCCATACATCAGGATCTATGCTGCGAATGGCCAGGACATTCCCTTTGTGGGCTTTGTACAAGTGGACATTAAAGTCTTTGACTGTGTATTAAAGGAGGTGGGCTTCTTAGTTGTTAAAGATGTTGATGGAATTATGGGAAAACGCAAAAGGGATGTTCCCATTGTTATTGGGTCGAACATCTTTAGGGAGATGAAAAACAGTACCCCAGCGGGTCGCAACAAACCAAAAAAATGGAGGAAAATCCTTGCGATGTACGAAGAGTCTAGGGTTTCTGAGGAACATATGAAAGTAGAGACTAGGGTCAGAGTGGCTGGAAAGAAGCCAGTCTTGTTACCTGCTCGTTCAATCACGGTGGTAGAATGTACTGTAAAACCTTCACCAGCCGGTGATTTTTCAGCTTTGGTTGAACCGGATGAAACTGGACCAGTGTTGCCAGACGGAGCTCGTCTTGGGCCGACTTTTGTTACTGTCAGCCGCAGCGGCAAAGTTCCAGTGCAGTTTGCAAACTTTTCCAGTGCAGATGTGTATCTGCAACCCCGGACACCAGTGGGAGTGCTCAAGCAGGCTTCCAAAGAACCTGAAATAGAAGTGGTTTCCGTGGGAGTGAATGAGGTCCAAGTTAGAAACAAAACAGAGTGTGGTGTTGAGTTACAGACTCAGTATGCAGATGGTTTGATTTCAAGGATGGACATTGGCAACCATCTTGATGGGGAGCAGAAGAGTAAGCTATCCGAGGTCATAGCAAAACATGAACAGACATTTAGCAAATCAGAGGATGACATCGGATTTTGTGACGAAGTCGAACACCGGATCATAACCACGGATGACCAACCCGTCAAGATTGCGCATCGCCGTATTCCACCTCAGCAGTGGTCCGAGGTCAGAGACTACCTGCAGAAATCTCTGGATAATGGAGTCATAAGGGAGAGTTCGAGCCCATATGCCTCTCCAGTGGTTCTGGCACGTAAGAAAAATGGCAAGTTGAGGCTATGCTGCGACTACAGGGCACTGAATGCCAAAACCAGAAAAGACGCCTACCCCTTGCCAAGGATAGAGGAGGCTTTAGACGCGTTAAAAGGTGCAAAATATTTCTGTAGCCTAGACTTGGCTCATGGGTTCCATCAAATTCCTGTAGCGGAATCTGACATAGAGAAAACCGCCTTCCGTGTGGGAACCGGAGGTCTGTATGAGTATTTGAGAATGCCCTTTGGGTTAACTGGGGCTCCTGGGACGTTCATGCGGCTCATGGACCGGATTTTCGGAGACCAGAACTTTCAGACTGTCCTCATCTATCTTGATGATATACTGATATTTGGATCTACTTTCGAGGAGACGCTGGAACGTTTAGATATGGTCCTCACGAGGCTACGTCATTTCAACCTGAAAGTAAAACCTGAAAAATGCCAATTGTTCAAGGACCAATTGCGATACCTAGGACATGCCATTTCTGAGGAGGGTGTTCGTCCAGATGAGGACAAGGTACGTGCGGTGAGAGAGTGGCCAAAACCGAAGACCGAGACAGAATTGCGTGGATTCATGGGTCTTGCCAGTTATTATCGGCGCTTCGTTCAGGACTTCTCCAAGATATCGGCCCCTCTCAACCGATTGCTTTCTGGACCTAGGCCACAGAAAAAGGGTAAAAGCCATAAACCCTCTGGGATCTCTTCCTGGGATGGTTCCTGTGATGAAGCATTTGAGACACTGAAAGTTAAACTAACAGAAGCACCGGTACTAGGTTACCCCGATTTTGGACATCCCTACATCCTGGAGGTCGATGCTAGTAATCTGGGATTAGGCGCGGTCCTGTCACAGGAGCAAGCCGGACGACGGGTTGTGTTGAGCTATGCAAGTAGGTCCCTCAGAAGGAATGAACGCAACATGAACAATTACTCAAGCATGAAATTAGAACTCTTAGCCCTAAAGTGGGCAGTGGCGGAAAAGTATCGGGACTTGCTACTCGGTGCCGATTGTGTTGTCTATACAGATAACGATCCTTTGACGTACATCCAGAAGAGTGCGAAACTGGGAGCCACTGAAATGCGGTGGGTTGGCGAGCTGGCTCAGTTTAACCTAACCATCAAACATCGTTCAGGTAAACAAAACAAGAATGCAGACTCTCTCAGCCGGAAGGTGGAGCATTCTCCGGAAGTTGGTCGGTTGGAGCAAGTGACAGCTGAAACTGGAAGACCGTTTGAACAAACCTCAACTAGGATAACTCCTGAAGTGAGGGAATGTGCTCTACAGGTACACCAGCATGTGTTCTTGGAGGAATTGAAAATGGTCCCACCTCGTCCGGAGCCATTGGTAGTCTCCTCATTACCATCCTTGACCAATGAGGACCTTGTCAGACTGCAAACTGCTGACCAACACATTAGTCACCTGAAGTCGCTTCGACAATCCAAAGAGCCTCCATCTGGACGGGCACTCAAACAACTAGATAGCACCATGCGGAAACTTGTGCAATCATGGAAACGTTTCGTGGAAAGCGATGGAGTTCTGTACAGAGAGTACCAGGATCAGGGTCAAATGGTTCGTCAAATACTGCTTCCTGAGGCACTACGTTCAGCTGTGTTAAGGTCTGTGCATGATGAAATGGGCCATCAATGTGCAGAGAGAACGCTTGCCCTGCTGAGAAAGAGATGCTTCTGGCCATTCATGGCACGGGACGTGAACTGTTACTGTCTGAAATGTGAACGGTGCATGATGGCGAAGGTAGGACGAAACGTGAGGCCTTCCATTGGATCTTTGATAGCAAAGAAACCCCTAGAAATCGTGGCAATAGACTTTACACTTCTAGAACCAGGTACCAATGGTGTTGAAAACGTATTAGTGTTAACGGATGTGTACACGAAATTTACACAAGCCATACCAACCAGGGACCAAACAGCAAAGACTGTTGCCAAAGTACTAATCAAGGAATGGTTTGTGAAGTTCGGTGTGCCTCAGAGGATACACAGTGATAAAGGCCGAAACTTTGAGAGCGAACTGATTGGAGAACTATGTAGTATTTATGGTGTGATCAAAACGAGCACGACCCCATACCATCCGCAGGAAAATGGTCAATGCGAACGGTACAACAGAACACTCCATAACTTGCTTCGGACACTTCCTAACGAGAGGAAGCGGAAATGGCCTGACTATTTGCCGGAATTGGTATACGCCTATAACTGTACGCCCCATGCCACCACTGGGTTTTCTCCACACTTCCTCTTCTTTGGAAGAGAGCCCCGACTGCCCTTGGATACCATGTTAGGTGTTGGAGGTCCTGTGAATGACCTACATGAGGAGGATCCTGCTGAGCATCAGCAGAAGCTGCAGGAAGCCTTTAGAATGGCCAGTGAACGCACTGAACGTGAAGCCCTCAAAAGGAGGAACAGAGTTAACAAGAATGCACAGGATGCCGAGATACCAGTGGGAGGCCGTGTCTTTTTGAGGAGTCACCCGAAAGGCCGCCACAAAATTCATGACCTGTGGGACCCTAGACCGTACAGAGTAATTGACAAAAGGGACTACAATCAGTATGTAGTGGAGAACTTGGAAGGTGACACAAAGCAGAAAACTGTGCATCGCTCTCAGATGTTGGACTCGAGAGAGCTAGTTCCTGATATAGTACCGAGGAGTGCACCGGATATACAGGAGGAAAAGGAGCATTCCACTCCTGCAGATGTTCGGTTGGATGACGAGGATTACTGGGTAATAACAGAGGGATCGCCTGAGGAATGCAGAGACCCGGGAAATGATGCGTCTGGGGATCCTGATGTTGTGAGTGATGGGACCGCTGAGGCAGGTGATGTCGCGGATGCTGGTGAGGCTGTGGAGGTCGAGCCGGAGCAACCTGTTAGGTCAGTGGATGACCCAGCTCAAGGTACCCAGGTGGAAGTCGGAGATATTCCTGGTCAGCAAATAACAGGGGAGCTTGGAGCCAACGCCAGAGAAGAATCTGAGGACGTGGATCTTGAGATGCCCAGACGGAGAACGGCACGTTCCACGGCGGGTTCCCACAGTAACCCATGCAAACTTCCAAGGTCTGTCTTGGAACAGGAAGCCGCTGCTAACGTAGATCCCATTGTGTTAGCGAACATCAGCCAGACACAGTTATTGTTAGTACAGATGTTAGCCGGAATTAAGCAGTAGGCTTAATTTGTATCTTATTGTAACCGACGGTGATATGTTGTCAGGGACGACAACAGACAAGCGGGGGAGTGTAGAGGCCATTAGGGACCTCTATTGTATTTGTGAATTGAGTCCTTAACCACTCCCGCCTGCAGTTAGGGTTTTGTATTACTGCTAGGAATCCGCCCCTCAAGACGTCTTTCAGACGTTATTTTCTGTATTGATAGATTGTATAACTTGTGAATAATGTATTAATGAAATACTAAGTTTGTTAGAGCAATTATTTCTGCTCAGGGAATAAGTTGGTATGTTTAGAGATCACGTGACTCCGTCTTGACCATGCGTTTCAGCCATTTTGTTCGTTTTGTATCCTGCATTTAATGCGACATTTTCTGATTTCTGAGGAGGCTTGGAGGCCCAGAAATGTGAGTAACTTAGCCATCTGATCTATGAATGTACGATATAAATGTAGAGCAGAGCGGGAACTTATGGAATTTTGTAAGATTGTCAGATTGAGGAACGCATTTTATTGTTTTCTTGCATAGCGATAACGTGTGCTATACATTGTAACACTGGTATGAAGTTCAAAGGAAGTTGCCTGCTATTCAGATACGAATCATTTAATTATAGCGATAATGAATGACAATAGAATCAATTAGATAACATGAAATATTGGGATTGATGAAAATGTATTGTTTTCATAGAGATTTCTTGATGCACGCGTGGCTTGCATAGTGAAGCCGTACATGTGCAATTTGCCAGTGCAAAGTTCCCTCCCTTTCTCCATATGTATACATGTAACTGTAGATATAGCAAACAGCCTGGACAAGTGATTGTATGAAATAATTGTATTAAGATTTTTATTCAGACATAATTAGACAAGAGTTTTCATTGAATTGGCTAGATAAATTGATTAGGTTAGATTTCATTGAATTCATTTGATTATACTCTATAATAGTGGACAGTGTTGTATCATATTACAGATGATGATGATGTGCATCCATGATATGGTTAAGGGTGTGTAACCATGGTAACTGGAGAAGTGTGTAACTAACTCCCCAAGTGGCAGTTGGGGGTAAGAATGTATTACCGTAAATTACATGAATAATGCTTTCGGCATATATTGTTGGATGGATTCTGTCAGTGGTCCACTTCATGTTAATAATTATCAGTCAGCCTCATGATTACTTAATAAGTCAATGTCCTTTGATTAATTTGTCAGCAATGATTCACCAATTAATGCATTGAATATTCTAGTCATAATTCGCTATTTCTGGTATTCATTATGTCATTGTCACTGTCCATGCCGAGTCATGAATTGTCATATTATTTGTCAACTTACTCAATTGTTAATTCCACTATGCAGTTATTGTTCTAGTCATTGATTAATTGTTCTAGTCATTGATTAATTGTTCCAGTCATTCATTAATAGTTCTAGTTCCTTGATAAGGAGACGGGTACTTCCTTCTGATATTCATTCTCCATTTCGATATCACACTTAGGGTGCATTTCCCCGTATCACAAACTTGAAGTATCTTAGGCATGGTATCGCATTGGTCTGTTATCACCATGGTTACCATATAAGTAAAATACCAGTCCTATTTTGATAAACAAACTTTACAAATTGTATCTTTGTATTGACAGGACTTGGTCCAGGATTGTGTGTACTTGGAATTCGCTGGTATATAAAAGAACATCAGACTCCAGATGTGGTGTTTTATCTTCCTTTATTCCGGAGTGTCTCTACGTTCTCTTACACCAGGTTGCGGGAAATGTAGAGCTCGAGAAGATATGGAATAACCCAAAGCTCCTAAGCGGTAAATGCATGGGTAATGTAAACGGATAAACTTCTGACATTGTCTGAATTATGCAGGGCGGGGATTTGCTTGTACCCTCCTTTGTCAGTGCCCCTGTGATTGTTTGTTCTTGAACTTCAAACTGCCATATATCGATTACATATCGATATGGATTTAGGGTCGGGAAGTATAGCCCGTTAATATTACCCCATGTCCGAGTATCTGTAGTTAGAGGTCTCGTGTTTGATGCACCCGGGTCATCTTCGACAGCAGCCTCAGTTAACTCAGATATAATATCAGGTATTCCCCTGATTTACCATCTTGGTTTACCTAGATTGCTTCGACAGGAGACTTTACTTGGGCATCGACTGTCATCATTTT
>JAVTVY010009477.1:0-48747 GCA_036873755.1 Hanleya hanleyi
GGTGTCAGAAGTGGGATAGAGACAACATTTACAGTAGCAGTTACCGTGATAACCGGGTATCAACTAGCCAGAATACCAGTCATGGATGCCAACAGTACTGGTGGAGCCCAGTCAAGAAGGGATGACCAGGCTGAATCAGAGCTGGTGAGACTTCGCCAGGAAATGGACGAATTGAGAATACGGCTAGCAGAAGCAGGTCAGAGGGCGGCACAACCACCTTCAGTTGCTCGAATAGTTTTACCTCCCCCAGTGAAACTGCCTTTATTTGCGGGAAAAGAGGATCCGGCGATCTGGATTGAAAGGGCAACAAGGACAATAGCTAGCCAGCATCTAGAAGGAGAGGCAGCTGTTCTTCTTGAGAGACTACCTTCAAGGTGTAGCGGATGATGAAGTCCGAAATCAGTCACCTGAGACTGCTGAGGAGCTGTTTGAGATTTTGAGGGAAGTGTTTGGTAGTCGAGCCACACGGTCTCAGTGTATGCGCGAGTTCTACAATCGCTGCCAGCACTCAATGGAAACTGTGACAGAATACTCACATGCACTGGTAGCAATAGCTGATAAAATGAAATTAGAACCAGCTGGTAGGGAACAGATCCTAAAGGAACAATTCATTGAAGGAGTAAGGCCAGCAACTCTTCAGAAGTTGCTGAAGCGACGTGCCAGAGGTAACAGTGGACTAACATTCTTGCAGCTTAGGCAGATGGCATTGGAGGAAAGTGAGGAATCTACCTCTAACAGAGCATATGTGAAAGAACACTGTGCCGAACACTATGTGAACATGCATGCTAAGGTGGATGATACACCTGCATGGGCTGGTGAACTTATTCAACTTACAAAACAGCTAGTTCAGAAACAACAGAATATGCCCCCTACATTTGTTTCCTCACAGAATATGCCCCCTACATATGGTTCCTCACATAATGTGCCCTCTACTTATATTTCTTCGCAGAATATGCATGTCCCAGCACTGAATCAGTCCCCCACTTATGTTCCCCCAAACCGTCCATCAAATGTCTCTTACGAGAGTGCTAGAGGTAAAGACTCTAGGTGCTATTACTGTTCTAGATCCGGACATTGGAAACGGGACTGTTTAAAGAGAAGGTGGGACTTGGAACATAAACTGGAAAAGGAACAGGGACGTGGTTCCCAATCTGGAACACAGAACTGTGTATCAGGTGCGCAGAACTTATGACGCCAAGTAGTTGGTGGCTGCCCCATAGCAGAAGCATATATTGCAGGGCATCAAGTGACATGTTTGTTAGACACTGGGTCCCAGGTTAGTACCATCACTGAATCGTACTACAATGAATTTCTTTGTAACCACACATTGGAACCTGTACATTGGTTAACGCTAGTTGCTGCAAATGGGCTAGAATTGCCTTATGTAGGGTGTATTGTCACAACAGTTCAGATTTGGGATCAGGTAGTGAATGATATAGGTGTTTTAGTTGTAAAAGATTCACCTAATTTCTCAGATCGTTCCCCAGAACGTCCTTGTATAATAGGCATGAATGTCCTTAACCATGTTCTTGACTTCCAGAAAACTGAAACAGTTCAACCTGTGTCGATAGAGGAGTGCAACACGCAGCGAGCCAAATTTGTCCGTACAGAAGTCTTGATCCCTGCTGCAACTATTGCACGCGTGAAGTGCACAGGGTCGCCACAAGAGAGATGTACCCTCGTCGAGCCACTCCGACAGCCACTGGCTGGTGGTCAAGTGATGGTAGCTCCAACTGTTTCCAACGGATATGTAGAGGTCCTCAATCACACTGATAAAGACATATGGCTACCCCGCCGAACACGATTGGGTGTTGCAATGGATTGTACCATGGTAGAGGAAGTGGACGTGACAGTTGAGGTGAACCGTATCATGGTCAGTTCGGCGAAGGGTGACAGCTGCGTCCCTGCTCATAGCTTCGAGGATTTCGACGGGACACATCAGGAACTGCAGCGAGCCAATGGCATATTCCAGAAATTTGGTGATGTGTTCTCTCCAGGGTTGGGGAAGACCCAGTCAACTGTGCATAGAATTCCCACTACGGATGACATTCCTGTGAATACTCCTTATCGAAGGATACCTCCCAACTTGGTGGGGGAAGTAAAGTCCAACATTCAGGATCTGCTGGATCAAGGTGTTGTGAGGCACAGTAGCTCGAGTTATGGAGCCCCTCCAGTATTGGTACGCAAAAAGAATGGGGACATACGAATGTGCATTGACTACCGTAAGTTAAATAGCAAGACGTCGCGGGACGTATACCCGATTCCAAGAATTGAGGAATCGCTTGATGTGATGTCGGGTGCACGCTATTTTTCAACTATAGACTTAAAATCTGCTTACAACCAGATTGAAGGTGGCAGAAGAAGATCGACACAAGACCGCATTCTCCACAGCGTTCGGCCATTATGAATATAATCGTATGCCGTTCGGGCTTACGAATGCCCCGGCGACATTCCAGCGGCTGATGACGAACATCTTTCAAGAGGATCTGATGGAAACGTTAATCGTGTACCTCGACGATATAATCATCTGGTCAACAGACATCGGTGAGCATCTGGATCGCTTGGAATGTGTCCTGAGCAAGCTGCAGCAGCATGGGTTGAAGGTTGAGCTGGATAAGTGCAACTTTTTTAAATCGGAGGTGAAGTTTCTGGGACACGTAGTATCCCGGCCTGGAGTATCGACAGATCCAGAGAAAATCCAGGTGGTGATGGAATGGCCAACTCCCACAACCTTGAGGAAGTTGAGGTCATTTCTGGGATTCTCTTCTTACTACCGGCGATTTGTAGAAAAGTTTGCTTCTCTTGCTTCCCCGCTTTACGACATCATAAGCCAGTGTGGAGAACCGAAAAAGGGAAAACGTAATCGGAAACCCAGCAAGGATTGTGACATCACACATCTCTGGAATGACAATTGTCAGGAGGCATTTCAGTCACTTAAAGACAAGCTCACAAGTCCCCCAGTTTTGGCATTTCCAGACTTCACACGCCCGTTTGTGCTCGAAACTGATGCAAGTAATTCTGGATTAGGAGCTGTACTTAGTCAGGAGCAGGATGGCGAAATTAGAGTGATCGCTTATGCATCTCGGAGTCTTCGGCATCCAGAAAGACGAGCAGGGTATTCCAGTCAAAAGATTGAGCTGTTAGCTCTCAAGTGGGCAGTGTGTGATAACTTCAGACCATTCTTGACAGATGCCAATTTCGTTGTCTTTACGGACAATAACCCGTTAACGTACTTGCTGTCAAAAAGTAAAGTGCCAGCGCTCGAACAGAGATGGGTGAATGAGTTGGCAGGATTTAACTTCACGTTCCGGTTCAGATCTGGAAAATCAAATGTTGCAGCTGATGTTTTATCCAGATTGCCAGCTGCAGATCAGATGTCAGATACGATAGAGAGTCAGGTAGACCACATTCTAGAAAGCACTTCCGTACCGGAAGAGCTACAGGAAGCAGCATTGCAGAGTATTTGTGTGCAGTTGAACACAGTGGCAGCCACTACAAACCGTGATAGTTCCAATGGTTCCACCGGACTACCTCGTTGGGACAGTGAAAGTATGTCCAAGTATCAGAAGGAAGACCCTGTACTAGGAAGACTGATGCATTTCCAGAGTCTAGGCCGCCGCCCCACACCAGCTGAACGTGCCAACGAGTCTAGAGCTGTGTTACTGCTGCTGAAGCAGTGGGGTCGTATTGTTATTAAGAACGGTGTGTTGTACCGACAGATAAAGGATAACAATGGTGAACCCATGTTGAAGGTTCTACTACCAACATGTCTTCGGGAGAAGGTACTCCATGAACTCCACGATTCCGCTGGTCATCAAGGTGCAGAACGCTTAGAAGCACTGATACGTGGACGGTGCTGGTTCCTTGATATTGCAAAACATGTAGAGACCTACATCAAAGGATGTGAAAAGTGTGTCCGAGGCAAGGGGCCATACTTACCTGCACGGACATCATTAGGGCGACTGGTGGCGACTAAGCCTATGGAGGTTGTATCCATGGATTTTAGTTTGGTGGAGAAGGCCAAAGGCATGGAGAACATTCTAGTAATTACAGATTGGTTTACACAGTTTACCGTTGCAGTACCAAAACGTGACCAGCAGGCTACAACCGTGGCTAAGGCACTAGTGCGTGAATGGTTCAACCATTATGGAGTGCCACAACGTCTGCACTCAGACCAGGGTAGAAATTTTGAGGGAAATGTGATTGCAGAACTCTGTAAATTATACGGCATACGCAAAACGCGCACCACACCATACCACCCAGAAGGCAACGACCAAACTGAGCGTTTCAATAGGACACTACATGACCTATTGTGCACTTTGCCAGAGAAAATGAAACGCCAGTGGCCTGATCACTTACAAGAACTGTGCTTCGCATATAACGCGACCCCTCATGCAAGCACAGGGTACAGTCCCTACTACCTCTTATTTGGGCGACAGGTGAGTCTTCCAGTGGATCAGCTACTCGGAACAGGACAGGAGGATAACGAATCCAATGAAGGTGATGAAATTTACAGCGACTGGGTGTCGGTGCATCAAGCAAGACTTTGGCAGGCACGGCAGCACGTCCAAGAACACCTGGAAAGGAAGTACAGAGCCAGGAAGCAACGTCATGAGAAGAGAGGTGTTGGTACTCCTATCCAGGTTGGGACCCTAGTTTACAATCGACAACACTTACTTGGACGACGCAAAATCACAGACAAATTCGGGTCTAAGGTTTATAAGGTGCTGGATCACCATGATGGGGTGTACACACTGGAGGCAGCAGATGGAACAGGACCAGTCAGACGAGTCGGTCGCAGGGAAATAACTCTCGTTGAACTTGGTTATCGCGACAGTGCAAAGGCTGCTCAGGAACAACAGCCTACCGTCATGACTGAACCAGACATCATTGCTGATGACCAAGATTATCCTAACTATGTCATTCTTTTGCCAACAGAGCCTGCAGCACAGGCAACTGAGAATGGGGATCGCCCATCAAGATCTGGTAATGATCAGAGTTTGCAGCCTGAACAATTTCGCCGAAGTACTCGAACTACGGCAGGAACACATTCGAACCCGTACCACCTTCCCCGGTCAACTGTGTGAACTGATTTTGTAGGAACTGCAAACAGGGTGTGACATTGACTGAATTACATGTATTATTGTATTTGTATATACTGCCGTCAGAAGATTTTGAACTATTGCTATGTAGAAGTAAACTCTCAGTATCATGAGGACATGATATACTTTCTGAGGGGGTGCATGTGACGGGTCTGATATTTTTGTCATTTGTCTGCTAAGAGTTTCCTCCCCTTGACCGTATGTCGAAGTTTGCATTACGGAGCTCTTTTGTATATTGAGGTACTATTGTCAGACGGTCAGACAAACACGGAAGGTAGAAGTTTGTCAGTCAGGGTTGTCCTGGTACAGCGGTACAAGCTGCAGGATAGGGTAAAGGTGGACCCTCAGGGCATTTGAGGGTCTTTTCATACCCTGGCGGCAACAGAATTGTTGAGTCTACCCAGTGTCAGATCATGTGTACCGAATAAAGACTGGTTATCAGGCACACAACTATTGTTGTCTGTCTCTATGTGAATAACGAACCCGCTTGGTCTCATTAAATAGCCTTTCCATACTACTGGCGTGCAGAGGTATTGCTTTGAACTGCCTATACTTCGTGTTGTTCTTCAATGCCATCGACAGAGCGCAAATCCATGTGTTTGTTAGTCGATTTTATCTTCAGAACATCGACCATTTCATGCAGGCTTCTCAAGCCGCGACGAGTCGTCTTTACGTCCTTGTAGACTTAAAAACTCATACTCCCGAAGATGGCCGATTGTCGACCCACTTGCTGTTACAAGAGAAGTAGCCCCAACTGGGACCTAATGATACTGTCATTGGTATCATACTCATATAGGTCCCAGTTGGGGCTACAAGAGAAGGAACCATCACAAAGTCAGAGTGTGAGCCAGCGACCTATCCAGCGGGTCGCTTGGATACCACCAGCTCAGGATTACTCTCATCACCCAACCGCGAAGGGTAGCCAAACTCGTACAAGAGAATGAACACAACGTGAACACAAGGCTATGGAGGGCTTTGTTATAAAAGGCGTTGAAGACAACAGAAAACAAAGTTCACCGCAAAGGATATTCGAAAGGGAAAGCAGCAATTTTGACCCAGAACACAGTGGCACCCAAGTAGTAGTATAAGCGTATTTCAGGTCACATTTTTCGGGCGCACGAAAGTGGCGCAGGTTATTTGCCTATGTGAAATCAACCTCCCCACAGCGCATGCTCCATTTCGCAGGCTCCATTACCATCCCTGCCACCAATAGCGGAAGTTGACCTTTACTACGTTGCTATGACGTATAGGGGGAACCAACCAACGCACGGTCCAGTTTGAATCCGTCCGAACAACTCCTTTAGTGTTGCACATGAGCGAACTACTTTTCATATGCTCTATCCAGATAAACAGGGAAAATTATCTCCAGATAATTCTTTTTAACGCTAGGTCAACAGAGGTATTATGCAGACTTGAAAAGTAATCGAAATGTTCGGTAAACATCTATTTCACTATATATGATGTCACTTCCGGCGATGTGCGCGAAGGCCCCGAATCCGGTCCAAAAATCTGACTGGTGGCTGGGGTGGCCCTCCGCAGTTTCGTAGTAATGGCCCCTCTCTAATTTCATAATACGATAGACTGCCCTTGTTCTGCTACATCGTAATTCTTCTTGTCTTCTTAATAGCTTATATCTATAATGCCATCCTATTCAGCATTATCAACGCTGCAAACGAGTACGTACAAATCGAGTGCTGGCTTCGTCTACACGCTGATCGGGATCATGGAGTAAAGTTTGTCCTGCCTCAGTTATGCCCCTTGGGTGTGCCTAAAAATCGGGACTCATTTACGGGAAGAAAATCTGACAAAAAACGGTTAGGTTGACACCCCCTTTTTTTTGCCTTTTTAAGTTGAGACCGGACCAGGGAACGTGAGTAAGAAGTTTAATTGAAATCGCTCTTACAGATTTTTCTGGAAATTGAGCCGAATTTGACCATTTTTCGACATTTTTAAGGGGTTTTCTAGGAAAATGAAGCAAGCATGGAGGAGAATGTTCGAGTTAAATTTTTCTATAACATAGCAGTGTTATATCTTAAAATAATAGTTTCATCATGCTCTTTCAGAAAATATATACATATAAGTGATTTGGGTTGAAGGTTTTGCGACAACTGGTGGCCGAAAAACGGACCCATAGTCTATTCCATGCCGAATAAAAGAATCTCCGGAGTGCACCCTGGGGTGTTATTAGACCCCCAGCGAGGTGGTTGATGTGAAATGGCTAGAAATGGCAAATCGGGAACCCTCAAAATTTGACAGAAGAGTTCCAATTTAGGGGGAGGTAACTCCGGATCACTATAGTTCCGGCAAAGGGCCCCTGGGCATGTATTCTTCCGCGGTGATGCGGTCTGGTGGTGATGCGGTCGCGAGAAAAAGCTTCCGCGGAGAAAAAGTAGTCCCCAGACTTCAAATACGCTGCATGGTCCGATTGGGTCGAGTGAGGTATCAAAGTGAAGCATTCGTGAAGGGGCATCCAGTCATGGGTGGGTGCATGTAAAATTAGGATTTTTTCCCGAAACTATAAAAAGCGGAACACGGACTTTACCCCTAAAATAGGGGAAAACACCTATCAACCCTAGCCAAAGGGCTAATATCGGTCCCCGGGCTTATTGGGACCTGCCTATCAAGTCAATGGGGTGGGTGCATGTAGAATTAGGATTTTTTCTCGAAAATATCAAAAGCGGAACACGGACTTTACCGCTAAAATAGGGGGAAACCCCTATCAACCCTAGCCAAAAGGGCTAATATCGGTCCCCGGGCTTATTGGGACCTGCCTATCAAGCTAATGGGGTGGGTGCATGTAAAATTAGGATTTTTTTCCGAAAATATAAAAGGCGGAATACGGACTTTACCCCTAAAATAGGAGGAAACTCCTATCACCTCTAGCCAAACGGACTAATATCGGTCCCCGGGCCTTTTTCAATCCAAATGACAGATATATTTCTGACAGCAAAGCAAGGCCACGACATCAAACCTTGTAATATTGCGCTTGACGATTGTTTAGCACCGAATTCTACATGTAATAATTTCAAAATTTCTAAGTGTGGACATCGTGGATGTCTCACGTGTCCACTCTTTAATACTTCAGCTTCATTTAGTTCCACGTTAACTGGTAACTCATATTCTGTTAACTCGTATGTTGATCTTAGTTGTTCTACTACAAACTGTATTTATTTAGTTTCCTGTAAGAAGTGTGGTCAACAGTATGTTGGCAAGACCACCCAAAGACTCCATCTTAGGGTGAACGGTCACAGAAAATCCGTTAGGAAAAAGCAATTGCTTATAGGTAGGCATTTTTCTGGACCCGACCACGGCTGGGATAACTTTAGTATTCAGATCATAGACGTCGTCTATCCATCTACTAAGGATTCCCCTTTTGGATTTGAGAGAAAAATCCGAGAGCGGGAATTATTCTGGATGCTAGAACTTGGGTCAGTGTTTCCGTTTGGTTTAAATGATAATGTCAGTGGGTTCGGCAATGCTACAAACCGCCGTTCAAATATATCCAACATTACCCAACTATTTAAACCCCATCAACGGAGACAACGCAGCCATGGTTGGCGAAAGTTTAATAGTTCGATGATTCACGATCATATCACTTTAAATTACTTAGTGGGTTTAACTAACACACCCAATAGTATACATAGCTTACGTACAGTTCTGTATGCGTTACCTCTGAGAGCTTTAAATCAAATAGGCAGAGATATACAACAATCTGCGTCTTCAGGAAATATAATACCATCAAAAATCATTAAAGTATGTCAAGATATAGCGTATTTTCGGTTGTATCGTCCAGTGAACATAATCGAAACCTCTCAAGATCGGCTTTCCTTGAAACTCAACTACTTAGATAAAGGACTGGACATCATTAATTTACCTCGAATTCTGAATGATCCAGAGGTACGCAACGCTGTACCAAACTATTTTAAGTTCACAGAACCTCCTTGCATTTCATATAAGTACACTAAATCTATAGCCACCAAAATATTCAATTACTCCAATGCTGTCCAGGAGTTTGACTGGAACTTATACACGTCAGGAGGCTATAGTTGTGATTGTGAATCGTCGAACTTTATCTATACACCATGCAAACATATTGTGACTGGTGACCTTGATGTGGTGAGTGATAAGGATCTGAAATTACTCCTGATGAAGGGACCTAAATATAGAGAGCCAAGAAGAATAAATCTGAAGGCCGACCAGAAGATAGTCCTGTCTGCATTGGAACAGTACGTTATTGATTGGTCTAAGCGAGAAAAAGTTGAACCTACAGTACTCGCTGATTGGCTGGAGCCACCAAGAGCAAGGTCGTTGAAACAATCCGCCATATTGACGGAAGTACTCTTCCCCAAGCAAAACAAGTTCTGAGAAACCTTAACTCGCAAGAAGTTCTAGCAAATCTCCAGAGTAAATTCGTCATAGTCCCAGCAGACAAAGCTCCGAATAATATAATATTCATATGTAAATATTACTATTACCAGGTGCTGGTTAAAGAATTGAGTGTAGACATATCTTCATCAAATCAGTCTACTTACTCCCAAACTGCATTTACTCTGGAAGATTTATTTAACAATCACAAAAAGTTTCTCAGGGAAAGAGGTATTCGTCTTCCAACCAATCATAACGACATACCAAAAATATACTGGACTCCCAAAATGCATAAATCATCATACAAAGCTAGATTCATAGCTGGTTCTAGAAGCTGCACCACCAAGCTTCTTTCAACCCTATTGACGAGGGCCCTTCAGGAGGTAAAAGCATTTTGGGAAAGGTATTACGCCACTATTTCTAAGAACTCTGGCGTTGAATGTATGTGGATATTGAAAAACTCAAAATGTCTTACGGAAGAACTTGATGCTAAAGGTCACATACCGTACAGACATGTATCCACATGGGATTTCTCGACTCTCTATACTACAATCCCTCATCAGGACCTTATTGACCGTATAAGTTCATTAATAGTATCTGTGTTCAAGAAAAGTGATCGTAGATATATTAATGTCGGAAGCCATAAAGCATTCTTTAGCTCGATTACATACAAGAGATATCATTCATGGGATGTTTCTTTGTTTATAGAGTTGCTTGAATTTCTCATTAAAAATATCTATGTGAAATTTGGCAACACAATATGTCAGCAGGATATAGGTATTCCAATGGGTACTAATTGTGCAACCCTGTTGGCCGACCTGTATCTGTTCGCTTATGAATATGACTACATGCAGGCGCTTTCAAAAACCGATCCATTCAAAGCCCGTTCCTTCTCATTCACCAAACGCTATATAGACGATCTTCTCGCTGTGGATAATCGCTATATAAATGACGCAGAGAAGGATATATATCCACCTTCACTGGATTTGAAGGAAACTACAGATAGCCCTACAAGCACATCTTATTTAGATCTCTATCTCTATAAAAATGAAGCGGGCATTCTCTCTCGTCGACTTTATGACAAAAGAGATGATTACAATTTCGACATCGTAAACTATCCCTTTCTGGATAGTAATATTCCAGTGGGACCTGCATATGGCGTATACATATCTCGCTTAGTAGCATTTGCTAGATCCTGTGTTAAATGTGATGATTTTAATCAACGTCACAAAACATTGTTGCAGAAACTTATAAAACAGGGCTATTCCACCAAGCGCCTCCACTCCGTAGCGTGCAAGATCTATGGCGCTACGTTTCGTAACTTGTGTCTAATTCCGCTTAACCCGGGGCTAGGGGCCGTATGAACCCATGTACTTCAAGATCCTCATGGTACTCATATGAACACTCACAATCAAAGCGTGACTGAGATACATCTTTTTTTTAGATGACGACTCTATAACGAATATTATGGATTAAGAATACTGATCAGCGATACGGATTTGATATTTTTGGAACATCATGATGTCTTGCCGGTATCATTGAAAACTGTTGACCGCTTCTCTCTTGCAGGAAACACGCCTATGTTTATGTATACTATGATTGTCTTTTTGAATTTGGTGCTAATACTGTTATGTGGAAAATGGAATAGGTCTTTGGATTATGGACGCGGATATTCTCTAATGGACGACGGCTGGATTATGAATGACGGACTAGACGCTTTTAATTATCGGGGCCTGCCTATCAAGTCAATAGGGTGGGTGCATGTAAAATTAGGATTTTTTTCCGAAAATATAAAAAGCGGAACTCGGACTTTACCCCTACAATAGGGGTCTGTATTATACAATATAAGGGAAAATGCCTGTATGGGGTATGGATTCACACACGTTCATTGTGATATGGGTTGTTTGGATTTGTTTTTCACGTCTCGTCATTTAGAACACGATGGGAAGGGTCTCGGAGCGCAACGGTGAAAGTTTTGGAAAAGTACCATATAGCCCATATAGTCCCATACTGGCTATATGGGAGTATAGGTTCATCAACCTGGGAAATTCACACACGTTCATTGTGATATGGGTTGTTTGGATTTGTTTTTCACGTCTCGTCATTTAGAACACGATGGGAAGGGTCTCGGAGCGCAACGGTGAAATTTTTGGAAAAGTACCATATAGCCCATATAGTCCCATACTGGCTATATAGGTTCAACCTGGGAAATTCACACACGTTCATTGTGATATGGGTTGTTTGGATTTGTTTTTCACGTCTCGTCATTTAGAACACGATAGGAAGGGTTTCGAAGCGAAACGGTGAAATTTTTGGAAAAGTACCGGGTAGGTGTGGATAGGCCCATATAGCTCCATACTGGCTATATGGGAGTATAGGTTCAACCTGCGAAATTCACATACGTTCATTGTGATATGGGTTGTTTGGATTTGTTTTTCACGTCTCGTCATTTAGAACACGATGGGAAGGATTTCGAAGCGAAACGGTGAAATTTTTGGAAAAAGTTAACCGAGGCCTGGGTAAGCCCATAGGCCTATACTGCATGGCTATGGGGTATAGGCCCATAGGGGGTGGACGTTTTGGGGTCTAGGTGAGCCCCTAATGATCCTATGGTGTCGTATGAGGTCTTATTTTGAAGCTGTCGTGGAAGAGCATCCGACTGGACTAATAGTTCGTCCGTTTTCGGATGCGCAGTCTGGGCCGTAGTATAGAAAGCAGGCATTTTTGGGGGTATGTGGGTGTGTGTTTGGGGTAGAGATGGACCGCTATGGGTCGTGGTAGGTGTCAAAGTGAAGCTTGTGTGGGGTAGAGTCAGAATGGCGTGTTTTTAAATGCAAGTCGCGTTAATCTGCGCATGCGCAGTTGGTTGTAGTAAGTAAAGTGGCCATTTTGGGGCAGTGCAGGAAGGTATTTGGTGTCGAGATGGACCATCCTTGGTCCGAATGCGTCCTGGGAGGTGTCATTTTGTAGCTCTCGGGGTGTAGACCCCGATTTGAGGGATGTTCACGTCACCTGTGACGTCATTGGTGACGTCATCACTACGAGTAGTAGCCAAAGTGAACATTTTGGGGCAGCGAAGGAAGGTATTTGTTGTAGAGATGGGCCATCCATATCTGTCATGCATTATACCATATCTTTGCTGTTACGTCATCGGTGACGTCATCAGTACGAGTAGTAGCGAAAGTACATGGTGTAGACCACAACTCGAGGGATTTCCTTGTCACATGTGACGTCATTTGTGACGTCATCAGTACGAGTGGTAGCGAAATTTTGATTAGTCGTCCAATACATATGGAATGACGAGGGACACGAGTTAATCTCTATATGTACAGACACCACCACACATCAATAATACCACCACACACATACACAAGCATACACACACACACACACACCTACACACACACACACACACACTACCACACACCACCACCAACACTACCACCGCTCGTCAACGCCCGGTGGTGGTGGTGGTGGTAGCTCCCGTGGATCGGAGCTCCGGAGCACGGAGCTCCGCTGTATTATACAATCGAATATCGATTGTCTTGAATAACAAGTTCAGCAATGTTCATACAGTTTATTATCCCCAATGTTACATCATACCCAGGCTGGGGGAGCCGCCCTGGGTAGGTTTAGTATGTTCACAACAAAGCAAATTGAAATATAAAACACCAGTATTATTATTTAATGCACCGTCACATTAGGTATAAGTTTTTACTGAGCTATATTCAACGATCAGCATGTAGACATATAGAGTATGTACGGCATGTTATGGTATTCATCACTGCATGGGTGAAGCATTCAGCCGATGGGGTGGTCGGTCAGCTTTGTAACGAAAAACGTGACATTGGTCATCCTCTCCACTGTCCACTTGGTGTTGGGACGTTGTTGTTGGGCGCATTGCAAGGCATCCACGGTGTCCAGTTTCTCCAGCATCGTCTCTAGCGACGCCCTATCCGTGATGGTAAACGTTTGGTCAAATACCCGGATGTTACTGCTCGGGTAAAAGTATCGGACTTGGTCTGTCACCTTATGCTGCAGCACATAACCAAACGCCAGATTTAATTTGAAGGACGTAGCTTGGTCATTGAAGATGGCTTCCACGTAGCTGTGTAAACGGGCGAGGTCGGTCAATCGGAAATTGTAGATATCTTGAATGGGGCGATGATGGTGGAAACAGTGCCGTATCATGGGCCAATGGCGCCGATAGATGTCACTCACTGGATGGTCTTCGTGTAACAGATCGCTAGGAACATTTATGGGTTCATCTGCGAAGTGTACTTTGCTCCCCACGTCGTACAAAATCTGACCCAACGTCTTGTCGTCGAAATTTGACTGTTGAATTAGGGCGACATCATCATCATCGACCCTCGTGCGGTGGGTGGGAGTTCCCGCTGTCTCGATACTGTTACCTACGGGCTCCTCTACCTGCAAACGTGGCTGCGGATCAGGGTGTTGTGTACGTTGGTGTCGCAGCAACAGACTGGGTAGTTTGAAAAGCCGACCACATTCCTCGCATAGATGCTTGGGTGCCCCATGCACTGTCCGTTCGTGACACCGTAGACTGTCCAGGCGAATAAATAGTTCCCACACCTCGTGCAGCTATACCGGGTGGTTCCGTCATGCTTGGTGGCCTCATGGCGGCGCAAGTCGTGCAGACGAGTAAACGATTTGAAGCACGTAGTACAAGTGAACATCTTGGTGATTGACAGAGTGTCTGATGAAACGGCCAGGCCGCCTCCCTTTTATAGCACGCTAGCTGGTGATCTATTTTTAGCACACTCACTTCAAGTACCTCCAAGTCGAGGACCGAGATGTACTGGTGTACGACTGGGCCACATTGCGTACGTGTGTGTGTTTTGTGTTTGAGTCCAACCGTGCACCATGTCGAATTACGTTCTCTCCGAAAACTTACTCTCATCGCATCAATATGCTCAGACCCATTCAATATAAACACAACCAAGAGACATCAACAACAACAGGCACATTGAGTAATACACGTTTTATTATCCTCACACCACCACCACCACTACCACCACCACCACCTAGCGTTAACGCCGTCAACGATCAGCGTGTAGACATAAAGAGTATGTACGGCATGTTATGGTATTCATCAGTGCATGGGTGAAACATTCAGCCGATGGTGTAGTCGGTCAGCTTGGTAACGCAAAACGTGGCATTGGTCATCCTCTCTACGTCCCACTGGGTGTTGGGGCGTTGTTGTTGGGCCCATTCCAAGGGATCCACGGTATCCAGTTTCTCCAGCATCGTCTCTAGCGAAGCCCTATCCGTGATGGTAAATGGTTGGTCAAACACTCGTATGCTACTGCTCGGGTAAAGGTATCAGACCTTTTGGTCTTTGATATATGTTGGCATTTGTGGGAAGTTGATGCTGGGTCAACATTGCGCCTTACAGGTTAGTCTTTTGGGTTAAATGCCGTCATTTACATCTGACGACGATACAGCTCACCAATCTCCAATGTACGAGTTGTCACAGCGAAACAGCTCACCAATTTACCAGTATACGAGTTGTCAGAGCATTTCCATCATAGCTCTCTAGATTTGTATCTAATACCGCTTATGCCGGTGCCAGGGGCCGTGTGGTCATATCATCCAAGTTGCCACATGAACAATAAAAGCGTACCTGAGATACAACACATATCACGAATCGCTAGATTCTTGGTATGTGATTTAGAATAGGTTAACCAGAAGACTATTCTGTGAAGTCATGTGACGCAGTCAGTATGTCGGCACCTCTTCCCACTTCCCTTATATGTGTTGTAATTTTTGCCTGTATATGGCAAGATTCTGCTGGTGGACGTTTCGTCCCCGAGGCCCGCCCCCAGTACAGACCTTTTGGTCTTTGATATATGTTGGCATTTGTGGGAAGTTGATGCTGGGTCGACATCGGGCCTTACAGGTTAGTCTTTTGGGTTAAATGCCGTCATTTACATCTGACGACGATACAGCTCACCAATCTCAAATGTACGAGTTGTCACAGCGAAACAGCTCACCAATTTACCAGTATACGAGTTGTCAGAGCATTTCCATCATAGCTCTCTAGATTTGTATCTAATACCGCTTATGCCGGTGCTAGGGGCCGTGTGGTCATATCATCCAAGTTGCCACATGAACAGGTACAATAAAAGCGTACCTGAGATACAACACATATCACGAATCGCTAGATTGTGATTTAGAATAGGTTAACCAGAAGACTATTCTGTGAAGTCATGTGACGCAGTCAGTATGTCGGCACCTCTTCCCACTTCCCTTATATGTGTTGTAATTGGTCTGCCTCCTTATGCTGCAGTACATAACCAAACGCCAGATTCAACTTGAAGGTCGTAGTTTGATCGTTGAAGATGGCTTCCACGTAGCTGCGTAGATGGGCGAGGTCGGTCAATCGGAAATTGTAGATATCTTGAATGGGGCGATGACGGTGGAAACAGTGCCGGATCATGGGTCAATGGCGCCGATAGATGTCACTCACTGGATGATCGTCGTGTAACAGATCGCTAGGAACATTTATGGGTTCGTCCGCGAAGTGTACTTTGCCCTCTACGTCGTACAAAATCTGGCTCAAGGCCTTGTCGTCGGAATTTGACTGTTGAATCAGGGCGACATCATCATCATCAGCCCTCGTGCGATGGGTGGGAGTTCCCTCTGTCTCGATACTGGTGCCTACGGGCTTCTCTACCAGCAAACGTGGCTGCGGAACAGGGTGTCGTGTGCGTTGGTGTCGCAGCAACTGACTGGTCAGTTTGAAAAGCCGACCACATTTATCGCATGGACGCTTGGGTGGCCCATGAATTGAACGTTTATGGCGCTGTAAATGATCCGGGCGCTGAAACGACAGTGTACATATCGTACAGCTATACCGGGCGGTCCCGTCGTGCTTGGCAGCCTCATGGCGGCGCAAGTCGTGCAGACGAGTGAATGATTTGGAGCACGTAGTACAAGTGAACATCTTGGTGGTTGACAGAGTATCTGATGAAACGGCCAGGCCACTTCCCTTTTATAGCACGCTAGCTGGTGATCTATTTTTAGCACACTCAGTTCAACTACTCCCAAGTCGAGGCCCAAGATGTACTGGTGTACAACTGAACCGCGTTGAGTGCGCGTGCGTGTGTATGTATGTGTGGGCAGTGGATTTTACATCCGGGACCTTGTCAACATTCGGGTTTTCAAGTGGGTTTTCCCCCTCGTTCCACCGTCTTCCATACGGGTACTGTGGTTTTACATCAGGGTCCGCATCTTACCTCCGGGTTTTTTCATGTTTACTGTCACGTGTCCGGAACCGGAAGTTGTTACAAGACAGGTGGCGCTGGGGTGAGGGACATGTTCATTCCTATATTTACAGACATTACCACCACCACACACCACCACCACCAGACACCACCACCACCACACACCACCACCACCACACACCACCACACACCACCACCACCACCACCACCACTACCACCACACACCACCACCACCACCGGGCGTTGGCGGGCGTCAAAGCCCGGTGGTGGTGGTGGTAGCTCCCGTGTGGCAGAGCTCTTGGATCGGAGCTCTTGGAGCTCAAAGCTTGTGGAGCTCAGAGCTCGGAAATGAAGTCATCGCATGCATGCGCGCGTACCTGTGCTGCACCCGCACCCTGGTGTACCCACCTGTTGACCTCAATAATTTGCATATGACCTCTGTGAGGTCACTTCCGCTTCCGTTCACGTGACTGGAACTGACCTTTGACCCTGCGCGCGCTAACAATACCGGATAAAAATTGCGCGCAGGGTCAAAGGTCAGTTTCAGTCACGTGAACGGAAGCGGAAGTGACCTCACAGTGACGTCATTTAGAACACGATGGGAAGGGTCTCGGAGCGCAACGGTGAAATTTTTGGAAAAGTACCATATAGCCCATATAGTCCCATACTGGCTATATGGGGGTATAGGTTCAACCTGGGAAATTCACACACGTTCATTGTGATATGGGTTGTTTGGATTTGGTTTTCACGTCTCGTCATTTAGAACACGATAGGAAGGGTTTCGAAGCGAAACGGTGAAATTTTTGGAAAAGTACCGGGTAGGTGTGGATAGGCCCATATAGCTCCATACTGGCTATATGGGAGTATAGGTTCAACCTGCGAAATTCACATACGTTCATTGTGATATGGGTTGTTTGGATTTGTTTTTCACGTCTCGTCATTTAGAACACGATGGGAAGGGTTTCGAAGCGAAACGGTGAAATTTTTGGAAAAAGTTCACCGAGGCCTGGGTAAGCCCATAGGCCTATACTGCATGGCTATGGGGTATAGGCCCATAGGGGGTGGACGTTTTGGGGTCTAGGTGAGCCCCTAATGATCCTATGGTGTCGTATGAGGTCTTATTTTGAAGCTGTCGTGGAAGAGCATCCGACTGGACTAATAGTTCGTCCGTTTTCGGATGCGCAGTCTGGGCCGTAGTATAGAAAGCAGGCATTTTGGGGGTATGTGGGTGTGTGTTTGGGGTAGAGATGGACCGCTATGGGTCGTGGTAGGTGTCAAAGTGAAGCTTGTGTGGGGTAGAGTCAGAATGGCGTGTTTTTAAATGCAAGTCGCGTTAATCTGCGCATGCGCAGTTGGTTGTAGTAAGTAAAGTGGCCATTTTGGGGCAGTGCAGGAAGGTATTTGGTGTCGAGATGGACCATCCTTGGTCCGAATGCGTCCTGGGAGGTGTCATTTTGTAGCTCTCGGGGTGTAGACCCCGATTTGAGGGATGTTCACGTCACCTGTGACGTCATTGGTGACGTCATCACTACGAGTAGTAGCCAAAGTGAACATTTTGGGGCAGCGAAGGAAGGTATTTGTTGTAGAGATGGGCCATCCATATCTGTCATGCATTATACCATATCTTTGCTGTGACGTCATCGGTGACGTCATCAGTACGAGTAGTAGCGAAAGTACATGGTGTAGACCACAACTCGAGTGATTTCCTTGTCACCTGTGACGTCATTTGTGACGTCATCAGTACGAGTGGTAGCGAAATTTTGATTAGTCGTCCAATACATATGGAATGATGAGGGACACGAGTTAATCTCTATATGTACAGACACCACCACACATCAATAATACCACCACACACATACACACACACACACACACACACACACACACACACACACTACCACACACCACCACCAACACTACCACCGCTCGTCAACGCCCGGTGGTGGTGGTGGTGGTGGTAGCTCCCGTGGATCGGAGCTCCGGAGCACGGAGCTCCGCTGTATTATACAATCGAATATCGATTGTCTTGAATAACAAGTTCAGCAATGTTCATACAGTTTATTATCCCCAATGTTACATCATACCCAGGCTGGGGGAGCCGCCCTGGGTAGGTTTAGTATGTTCACAACAAAGCAAATTGAAATATAAAACACCAGTATTATTATTTAATGCACCGTCACATTAGGTATAAGTTTTTACTGAGCTATATTCAACGATCAGCATGTAGACATATAGAGTATGTACGGCATGTTATGGTATTCATCAGTGCATGGGTGAAGCATTCAGCCGATGGGGTGGTCGGTCAGCTTTGTAACGAAAAACGTGACATTGGTCATCCTCTCCACTGTCCACTTGGTGTTGGGACGTTGTTGTTGGGCGCATTGCAAGGCATCCACGGTGTCCAGTTTCTCCAGCATCGTCTCTAGCGACGCCCTATCCGTGATGGTAAACGTTTGGTCAAATACCCGGATGTTACTGCTCGGGTAAAAGTATCGGACTTGGTCTGTCACCTTATGCTGCAGCACATAACCAAACGCCAGATTTAATTTGAAGGACGTAGCTTGGTCATTGAAGATGGCTTCCACGTAGCTGTGTAAACGGGCGAGGTCGGTCAATCGGAAATTGTAGATATCTTGAATGGGGCGATGATGGTGGAAACAGTGCCGTATCATGGGCCAATGGCGCCGATAGATGTCACTCACTGGATGGTCTTCGTGTAACAGATCGCTAGGAACATTTATGGGTTCATCTGCGAAGTGTACTTTGCTCCCCACGTCGTACAAAATCTGACCCAACGTCTTGTCGTCGAAATTTGACTGTTGAATTAGGGCGACATCATCATCATCGGCCCTCGTGCGGTGGGTGGGAGTTCCCGCTGTCTCGATACTGTTACCTACGGGCTCCTCTACCTGCAAACGTGGCTGCGGATCAGGATGTTGTGTACGTTGGTGTCGCAGCAACAGACTGGGTAGTTTGAAAAGCCGACCACATTCCTCGCATAGATGCTTGGGTGCCCCATGCACTGTCCGTTCGTGACACCGTAGACTGTCCAGGCGAATAAATAGTTCCCACACCTCGTGCAGCTATACCGGGTGGTTCCGTTATGCTTGGTGGCCTCATGGCGGCGCAAGTCGTGCAGACGAGTAAACGATTTGAAGCACGTAGTACAAGTGAACATCTTGGTGATTGACAGAGTGTCTGATGAAACGGCCAGGCCGCTTCCCTTTTATAGCACGCTAGCTGGTGATCTATTTTTAGCACACTCACTTCAAGTACCTCCAAGTCGAGGACCGAGATGTACTGGTGTACGACTGGGCCACATTGCGTACGTGTGTGTGTTTTGTGTTTGAGTCCAACCGTGCACCATGTCGAATTACGTTCTCTCCGAAAACTTACTCTCATCGCATCAATATGCTCAGACCCATTCAATATAAACACAACCAAGAGACATCAACAACAACAGGCCATTGAGTAATACACGTTTTATTATCCTCACACCACCACCACCACTACCACCACCACCACCTAGCGTTAACGCCGTCAACGATCAGCGTGTAGACATAAAGAGTATGTACGGCATGTTATGGTATTCATCAGTGCATGGGTGAAACATTCAGCCGATGGTGTAGTCGGTCAGCTTGGTAACGAAAAACGTGACATTGGTCATCCTCTCTACGACCCACTGGGTGTTGGGGCGTTGTTGTTGGGCCCATTCCAAGGGATCCACGGTATCCAGTTTCTCCAGCATCGTCTCTAGCGAAGCCCTATCCGTGATGGTAAATGGTTGGTCAAACACTCGTATGCTACTGCTCGGGTAAAGGTATCAGACCTTTTGGTCTTTGATATATGTTGGCATTTGTGGGAAGTTGATGCTGGGTCAACATCGCGCCTTACAGGTTAGTCTTTTGGGTTAAATGCCGTCATTTACATCTGACGACGATACAGCTCACCAATCTCCAATGTACGAGTTGTCACAGCGAAACAGCTCACCAATTTACCAGTATACGAGTTGTCAGAGCATTTCCATCATAGCTCTCTAGATTTGTATCTAATACCGCTTATGCCGGTGCTAGGGGCCGTGTGGTCATATCATCCAAGTTGCCACATGAACAGGTACAATAAAAGCGTACCTGAGATACAACACATATCACGAATCGCTAGATTCTTGGTATGTGATTTAGAATAGGTTAACCAGAAGACTATTCTGTGAAGTCATGTGACGCGGTCAGTATGTCGGCACCTCTTCCCACTTCCATTATATGTGTTGTAATTGGTCTGCCTCCTTATGCTGCAGTACATAACCAAACGCCAGATTCAACTTGAAGGTCGTAGTTTGATCGTTGAAGATGGCTTCCACGTAGCTGCGTAGATGGGCGAGGTCGGTCAATCGGAAATTGTAGATATCTTGAATGGGGCGATGACGGTGGAAACAGTGCGGATCATAGGCCAATGGCGCCGATAGATGTCACTCACTGGATGATCGTCGTGTAACAGATCGCTAGGAACATTTATGGGTTCGTCCGCGAAGTGTACTTTGCCCTCTACGTCGTACAAAATCTGGCTCAAGGCCTTGTCGTCGGAATTTGACTGTTGAATCAGGGCGACATCATCATCATCAGCCCTCGTGCGATGGGTGGGAGTTCCCTCTGTCTCGATACTGGTGCCTACGGGCTTCTCTACCAGCAAACGTGGCTGCGGAACAGGGTGTCGTGTGCGTTGTTGTCGCAGCAACTGACTGGTC
Source organism: Hanleya hanleyi (assembly GCA_036873755.1). Taxonomy (NCBI): domain Eukaryota; kingdom Metazoa; phylum Mollusca; class Polyplacophora; order Lepidopleurida; family Hanleyidae; genus Hanleya; species Hanleya hanleyi. The sequence goes on from JAVTVY010009477.1 coordinate 21,456, forward strand.
AGTTTGAAAAGCCGACCACATTTATCGCATGGACGCTTGGGTGGCCGATGAATTGAACGTTTATGGCGCTGTAAATGATCCGGGCGCTGAAACGACAGTGTACATAACGTACAGCTATACCGGGCGGTCCCGTCGTGCTTGGCAGCCTCATGGCGGCGCAAGTCGTGCAGACGAGTGAATGATTTGGAGCACGTAGTACAAGTGAACATCTTGGTGGTTGACAGAGTATCTGATGAAACGGCCAGGCCACTTCCCTTTTATAGCACGCTAGCTGGTGATCTATTTTTAGCACACTCAGTTCAACTACTCCCAAGTCGAGGCCCAAGATGTACTGGTGTACAACTGAACCGCGTTGAGTGCGCGTGCGTGTGTATGTATGTGTGGGCAGTGGATTTTACATCCGGGACCTTGTCAACATTCGGGTTTTCAAGTGGGTTTTCCCCCTCGTTCCACCGTCTTCCATACGGGTACTGTGGTTTTACATCAGGGTCCGCATCTTACCTCCGGGTTTTTTCATGTTTACTGTCACGTGTCCGGAACCGGAAGTTGTTACAAGACAGGTGGCGCTGGGGTGAGGGACATGTTCATTCCTATATTTACAGACATTACCACCACCACACACCACCACCACCACACACCACCACCACCACCACCACCACCGGGCGTTGGCGGGCGTCAAAGCCCGGTGGTGGTGGTGGTAGCTCCCGTGTGGCAGAGCTCTTGGATCGGAGCTCTTGGAGCTCAAAGCTTGTGGAGCTCAGAGCTCGGAAATGAAGTCATCGCATGCATGCGCGCGTACCTGTGCTGCACCCGCACCCTGGTGTACCCATCTGTTGACCTCAATAATTTGCATATGACCTCTGTGAGGTCACTTCCGCTTCCGTTCACGTGACTGGAACTGACCTTTGACCCTGCGCGCGCTAACAATACCGGATAAAAATTGCGCGCAGGGTCAAAGGTCAGTTTCAGTCACGTGAACGGAAGCGGAAGTGACCTCACAGTGACGTCATTTAGAACACGATGGGAAGGGTCTCGGAGCGCAACGGTGAAATTTTTGGAAAAGTACCATATAGCCCATATAGTCCCATACTGGCTATATGGGGGTATAGGTTCAACCTGGGAAATTCACACACGTTCATTGTGATATGGGTTGTTTGGATTTGGTTTTCACGTCTCGTCATTTAGAACACGATAGGAAGGGTTTCGAAGCGAAACGGTGAAATTTTTGGAAAAGTACCGGGTAGGTGTGGATAGGCCCATATAGCTCCATACTGGCTATATGGGAGTATAGGTTCAACCTGCGAAATTCACATACGTTCATTGTGATATGGGTTGTTTGGATTTGTTTTTCACGTCTCGTCATTTAGAACACGATGGGAAGGGTTTCGAAGCGAAACGGTGAAATTTTTGGAAAAAGTTCACCGAGGCCTGGGTCAGCCCATAGGCCTATACTGCATGGCTATGGGGTATAGGCCCATAGGGGATGGACGTTTTGGGGTCTAGGTGAGCCCCTAATGATCCTATGGTGTCGTATGAGGTCTTATTTTGAAGCTGTCGTGGAAGAGCATCCGACTGGACTAATAGTTCGTCCGTTTTCGGATGCGCAGTCTGGGCCGTAGTATAGAAAGCAGGCATTTTGGGGGTATGTGGGTGTGTGTTTGGGGTAGAGATGGACCGCTATGGGTCGTGGTAGGTGTCAAAGTGAAGCTTGTGTGGGGTAGAGTCAGAATGGCGTGTTTTTAAATGCAAGTCGCGTTAATCTGCGCATGCGCAGTTGGTTGTAGTAAGTAAAGTGGCCATTTTGGGGCAGTGCAGGAAGGTATTTGGTGTCGAGATGGACCATCCTTGGTCCGAATGCGTCCTGGGAGGTGTCATTTTGTAGCTCTCGGGGTGTAGACCCCGATTTGAGGGATGTTCACGTCACCTGTGACGTCATTGGTGACGTCATCACTACGAGTAGTAGCCAAAGTGAACATTTTGGGGCAGCGAAGGAAGGTATTTGTTGTAGAGATGGGCCATCCATATCTGTCATGCATTATACCATATCTTTGCTGTGACGTCATCAGTACGAGTAGTAGCGAAAGTACATGGTGTAGACCACAACTCGAGTGATTTCCTTGTCACCTGTGACGTCATTTGTGACGTCATCAGTACGAGTGGTAGCGAAATTTTGATTAGTCGTCCAATACATATGGAATGATGAGGGACACGAGTTAATCTCTATATGTACAGACACCACCACACATCAATAATACCACCACACACATACACACACACACACACACACACACACACACACACACACTACCACACACCACCACCAACACTACCACCGCTCGTCAACGCCCGGTGGTGGTGGTGGTGGTGGTAGCTCCCGTGGATCGGAGCTCCGGAGCACGGAGCTCCGCTGTATTATACAATCGAATATCGATTGTCTTGAATAACAAGTTCAGCAATGTTCATACAGTTTATTATCCCCAATGTTACATCATACCCAGGCTGGGGGAGCCGCCCTGGGTAGGTTTAGTATGTTCACAACAAAGCAAATTGAAATATAAAACACCAGTATTATTATTTAATGCACCGTCACATTAGGTATAAGTTTTTACTGAGCTATATTCAACGATCAGCATGTAGACATATAGAGTATGTACGGCATGTTATGGTATTCATCAGTGCATGGGTGAAGCATTCAGCCGATGGGGTGGTCGGTCAGCTTTGTAACGAAAAACGTGACATTGGTCATCCTCTCCACTGTCCACTTGGTGTTGGGACGTTGTTGTTGGGCGCATTGCAAGGCATCCACGGTGTCCAGTTTCTCCAGCATCGTCTCTAGCGACGCCCTATCCGTGATGGTAAACGTTTGGTCAAATACCCGGATGTTACTGCTCGGGTAAAAGTATCGGACTTGGTCTGTCACCTTATGCTGCAGCACATAACCAAACGCCAGATTTAATTTGAAGGACGTAGCTTGGTCATTGAAGATGGCTTCCACGTAGCTGTGTAAACGGGCGAGGTCGGTCAATCGGAAATTGTAGATATCTTGAATGGGGCGATGATGGTGGAAACAGTGCCGTATCATGGGCCAATGGCGCCGATAGATGTCACTCACTGGATGGTCTTCGTGTAACAGATCGCTAGGAACATTTATGGGTTCATCTGCGAAGTGTACTTTGCTCCCCACGTCGTACAAAATCTGACCCAACGTCTTGTCGTCGAAATTTGACTGTTGAATTAGGGCGACATCATCATCATCGGCCCTCGTGCGGTGGGTGGGAGTTCCCGCTGTCTCGATACTGTTACCTACGGGCTCCTCTACCTGCAAACGTGGCTGCGGATCAGGATGTTGTGTACGTTGGTGTCGCAGCAACAGACTGGGTAGTTTGAAAAGCCGACCACATTCCTCGCATAGATGCTTGGGTGCCCCATGCACTGTCCGTTCGTGACACCGTAGACTGTCCAGGCGAATAAATAGTTCCCACACCTCGTGCAGCTATACCGGGTGGTTCCGTTATGCTTGGTGGCCTCATGGCGGCGCAAGTCGTGCAGACGAGTAAACGATTTGAAGCACGTAGTACAAGTGAACATCTTGGTGATTGACAGAGTGTCTGATGAAACGGCCAGGCCGCTTCCCTTTTATAGCACGCTAGCTGGTGATCTATTTTTAGCACACTCACTTCAAGTACCTCCAAGTCGAGGACCGAGATGTACTGGTGTACGACTGGGCCACATTGCGTACGTGTGTGTGTTTTGTGTTTGAGTCCAACCGTGCACCATGTCGAATTACGTTCTCTCCGAAAACTTACTCTCATCGCATCAATATGCTCAGACCCATTCAATATAAACACAACCAAGAGACATCAACAACAACAGGCACATTGAGTAATACACGTTTTATTATCCTCACACCACCACCACCACTACCACCACCACCACCTAGCGTTAACGCCGTCAACGATCAGCGTGTAGACATAAAGAGTATGTACGGCATGTTATGGTATTCATCAGTGCATGGGTGAAACATTCAGCCGATGGTGTAGTCGGTCAGCTTGGTAACGAAAAACGTGACATTGGTCATCCTCTCTACGACCCACTGGGTGTTGGGGCGTTGTTGTTGGGCCCATTCCAAGGGATCCACGGTATCCAGTTTCTCCAGCATCGTCTCTAGCGAAGCCCTATCCGTGATGGTAAATGGTTGGTCAAACACTCGTATGCTACTGCTCGGGTAAAGGTATCAGACCTTTTGGTCTTTGATATATGTTGGCATTTGTGGGAAGTTGATGCTGGGTCAACATCGCGCCTTACAGGTTAGTCTTTTGGGTTAAATGCCGTCATTTACATCTGACGACGATACAGCTCACCAATCTCCAATGTACGAGTTGTCACAGCGAAACAGCTCACCAATTTACCAGTATACGAGTTGTCAGAGCATTTCCATCATAGCTCTCTAGATTTGTATCTAATACCGCTTATGCCGGTGCTAGGGGCCGTGTGGTCATATCATCCAAGTTGCCACATGAACAGGTACAATAAAAGCGTACCTGAGATACAACACATATCACGAATCGCTAGATTCTTGGTATGTGATTTAGAATAGGTTAACCAGAAGACTATTCTGTGAAGTCATGTGACGCGGTCAGTATGTCGGCACCTCTTCCCACTTCCATTATATGTGTTGTAATTGGTCTGCCTCCTTATGCTGCAGTACATAACCAAACGCCAGATTCAACTTGAAGGTCGTAGTTTGATCGTTGAAGATGGCTTCCACGTAGCTGCGTAGATGGGCGAGGTCGGTCAATCGGAAATTGTAGATATCTTGAATGGGGCGATGACGGGGGAAACAGTGCGGATCATAGGCCAATGGCGCCGATAGATGTCACTCACTGGATGATCGTCGTGTAACAGATCGCTAGGAACATTTATGGGTTCGTCCGCGAAGTGTACTTTGCCCTCTACGTCGTACAAAATCTGGCTCAAGGCCTTGTCGTCGGAATTTGACTGTTGAATCAGGGCGACATCATCATCATCAGCCCTCGTGCGATGGGTGGGAGTTCCCTCTGTCTCGATACTGGTGCCTACGGGCTTCTCTACCAGCAAACGTGGCTGCGGAACAGGGTGTCGTGTGCGTTGGTGTCGCAGCAACTGACTGGTCAGTTTGAAAAGCCGACCACATTTATCGCATGGACGCTTGGGTGGCCCATGAATTGAACGTTTATGGCGCTGTAAATGATCCGGGCGCTGAAACGACAGTGTACATATCGTACAGCTATACCGGGCGGTCCCGTCGTGCTTGGCAGCCTCATGGCGGCGCAAGTCGTGCAGACGAGTGAATGATTTGGAGCACGTAGTACAAGTGAACATCTTGGTGGTTGACAGAGTATCTGATGAAACGGCCAGGCCACTTCCCTTTTATAGCACGCTAGCTGGTGATCTATTTTTAGCACACTCAGTTCAACTACTCCCAAGTCGAGGCCCAAGATGTACTGGTGTACAACTGAACCGCGTTGAGTGCGCGTGCGTGTGTATGTATGTGTGGGCAGTGGATTTTACATCCGGGACCTTGTCAACATTCGGGTTTTCAAGTGGGTTTTCCCCCTCGTTCCACCGTCTTCCATACGGGTACTGTGGTTTTACATCAGGGTCCGCATCTTACCTCCGGGTTTTTTCATGTTTACTGTCACGTGTCCGGAACCGGAAGTTGTTACAAGACAGGTGGCGCTGGGGTGAGGGACATGTTCATTCCTATATTTACAGACATTACCACCACCACACACCACCACCACCACACACCACCACCACCACCACCACCACCGGGCGTTGGCGGGCGTCAAAGCCCGGTGGTGGTGGTGGTAGCTCCCGTGTGGCAGAGCTCTTGGATCGGAGCTCTTGGAGCTCAAAGCTTGTGGAGCTCAGAGCTCGGAAATGAAGTCATCGCATGCATGCGCGCGTACCTGTGCTGCACCCGCACCCTGGTGTACCCACCTGTTGACCTCAATAATTTGCATATGACCTCTGTGAGGTCACTTCCGCTTCCGTTCACGTGACTGGAACTGACCTTTGACCCTGCGCGCGCTAACAATACCGGATAAAAATTGCGCGCAGGGTCAAAGGTCAGTTTCAGTCACGTGAACGGAAGCGGAAGTGACCTCACAGTGACGTCATTTAGAACACGATGGGAAGGGTCTCGGAGCGCAACGGTGAAATTTTTGGAAAAGTACCATATAGCCCATATAGTCCCATACTGGCTATATGGGGGTATAGGTTCAACCTGGGAAATTCACACACGTTCATTGTGATATGGGTTGTTTGGATTTGGTTTTCACGTCTCGTCATTTAGAACACGATAGGAAGGGTTTCGAAGCGAAACGGTGAAATTTTTGGAAAAGTACCGGGTAGGTGTGGATAGGCCCATATAGCTCCATACTGGCTATATGGGAGTATAGGTTCAACCTGCGAAATTCACATACGTTCATTGTGATATGGGTTGTTTGGATTTGTTTTTCACGTCTCGTCATTTAGAACACGATGGGAAGGGTTTCGAAGCGAAACGGTGAAATTTTTGGAAAAAGTTCACCGAGGCCTGGGTAAGCCCATAGGCCTATACTGCATGGCTATGGGGTATAGGCCCATAGGGGATGGACGTTTTGGGGTCTAGGTGAGCCCCTAATGATCCTATGGTGTCGTATGAGGTCTTATTTTGAAGCTGTCGTGGAAGAGCATCCGACTGGACTAATAGTTCGTCCGTTTTCGGATGCGCAGTCTGGGCCGTAGTATAGAAAGCAGGCATTTTGGGGGTATGTGGGTGTGTGTTTGGGGTAGAGATGGACCGCTATGGGTCGTGGTAGGTGTCAAAGTGAAGCTTGTGTGGGGTAGAGTCAGAATGGCGTGTTTTTAAATGCAAGTCGCGTTAATCTGCGCATGCGCAGTTGGTTGTAGTAAGTAAAGTGGCCATTTTGGGGCAGTGCAGGAAGGTATTTGGTGTCGAGATGGACCATCCTTGGTCCGAATGCGTCCTGGGAGGTGTCATTTTGTAGCTCTCGGGGTGTAGACCCCGATTTGAGGGATGTTCACGTCACCTGTGACGTCATTGGTGACGTCATCACTACGAGTAGTAGCCAAAGTGAACATTTTGGGGCAGCGAAGGAAGGTATTTGTTGTAGAGATGGGCCATCCATATCTGTCATGCATTATACCATATCTTTGCTGTGACGTCATCGGTGACGTCATCAGTACGAGTAGTAGCGAAAGTACATGGTGTAGACCACAACTCGAGTGATTTCCTTGTCACCTGTGACGTCATTTGTGACGTCATCAGTACGAGTGGTAGCGAAATTTTGATTAGTCGTCCAATACATATGGAATGATGAGGGACACGAGTTAATCTCTATATGTACAGACACCACCACACATCAATAATACCACCACACACATACACAAGCACACACACACACACACATACACACACACACACACACACACTACCACACACCACCACCAACACTACCACCGCTCGTCAACGCCCGGTGGTGGTGGTGGTGGTAGCTCCCGTGGATCGGAGCTCCGGAGCACGGAGCTCCGCTGTATTATACAATCGAATATCGATTGTCTTGAATAACAAGTTCAGCAATGTTCATACAGTTTATTATCCCCAATGTTACATCATACCCAGGCTGGGGGAGCCGCCCTGGGTAGGTTTAGTATGTTCACAACAAAGCAAATTGAAATATAAAACACCAGTATTATTATTTAATGCACCGTCACATTAGGTATAAGTTTTTACTGAGCTATATTCAACGATCAGCATGTAGACATATAGAGTATGTACGGCATGTTATGGTATTCATCACTGCATGGGTGAAGCATTCAGCCGATGGGGTGGTCGGTCAGCTTTGTAACGAAAAACGTGACATTGGTCATCCTCTCCACTGTCCACTTGGTGTTGGGACGTTGTTGTTGGGCGCATTGCAAGGCATCCACGGTGTCCAGTTTCTCCAGCATCGTCTCTAGCGACGCCCTATCCGTGATGGTAAACGTTTGGTCAAATACCCGGATGTTACTGCTCGGGTAAAAGTATCGGACTTGGTCTGTCACCTTATGCTGCAGCACATAACCAAACGCCAGATTTAATTTGAAGGACGTAGCTTGGTCATTGAAGATGGCTTCCACGTAGCTGTGTAAACGGGCGAGGTCGGTCAATCGGAAATTGTAGATATCTTGAATGGGGCGATGATGGTGGAAACAGTGCTGTATCATGGGCCAATGGCGCCGATAGATGTCACTCACTGGATGGTCTTCGTGTAACAGATCGCTAGGAACATTTATGGGTTCATCTGCGAAGTGTACTTTGCTCCCCACGTCGTACAAAATCTGACCTAACGTCTTGTCGTCGAAATTGGACTGTTGAATTAGGGCGACATCATCATCATCATCGGCCCTCGTGCGGTGGGTGGGAGTTCCCGCTGTCTCGATACTGTTACCTACGGGCTCCTCTACCTGCAAACGTGGCTGCGGATCAGGGTGTTGTGTACGTTGGTGTCGCAGCAACAGACTGGGTAGTTTGAAAAGCCGACCACATTCCTCGCATAGATGCTTGGGTGCCCCATGCACTGTCCGTTCGTGACACCGTAGACTGTCCAGGCGAATAAATAGTTCCCACACCTCGTGCAGCTATACCGGGTGGTTCCGTCATGCTTGGTGGCCTCATGGCGGCGCAAGTCGTGCAGACGAGTAAACGATTTGAAGCACGTAGTACAAGTGAACATCTTGGTGATTGACAGAGTGTCTGATGAAACGGCCAGGCCGCCTCCCTTTTATAGCACGCTAGCTGGTGATCTATTTTTAGCACACTCACTTCAAGTACCTCCAAGTCGAGGACCGAGATGTACTGGTGTACGACTGGGCCACATTGCGTACGTGTGTGTGTTTTGTGTTTGAGTCCAACCGTGCACCATGTCGAATTAGGTTCTCTCCGAAAACTTACTCTCATCGCATCAATATGCTCAGACCCATTCAATATAAACACAACCAAGAGACATCAACAACAACAGGCACATTGAGTAATACACGTTTTATTATCCTCACACCACCACCACCACTACCACCACCACCACCTAGCGTTAACGCCGTCAACGATCAGCGTGTAGACATAAAGAGTATGTACGGCATGTTATGGTATTCATCAGTGCATGGGTGAAACATTCAGCCGATGGTGTAGTCGGTCAGCTTGGTAACGAAAAACGTGACATTGGTCATCCTCTCTACGACCCACTGGGTGTTGGGGCGTTGTTGTTGGGCCCATTCCAAGGGATCCACGGTATCCAGTTTCTCCAGCATCGTCTCTAGCGAAGCCCTATCCGTGATGGTAAATGGTTGGTCAAACACTCGTATGCTACTGCTCGGGTAAAGGTATCAGACCTTTTGGTCTTTGATATATGTTGGCATTTGTGGGAAGTTGATGCTGGGTCAACATCGCGCCTTACAGGTTAGTCTTTTGGGTTAAATGCCGTCATTTACATCTGACGACGATACAGCTCACCAATCTCCAATGTACGAGTTGTTACAGCGAAACAGCTCACCAATTTACCAGTATACGAGTTGTCAGAGCATTTCCATCATAGCTCTCTAGATTTGTATCTAATACCGCTTATGCCGGTGCTAGGGGCCGTGTGGTCATATCATCCAAGTTGCCACATGAACAATAAAAGCGTACCTGAGATACAACACATATCACGAATCGCTAGATTCTTGGTATGTGCTTTAGAATAGGTTAACCAGAAGACTATTCTGTGAAGTCATGTGACGCAGTCAGTATGTCGGCACCTCTTCCCACTTCCCTTATATGTGTTGTAATTTTTACCTGTATATGGCGAGATTCTGCTGGTGGACGTTTCGTCCCCGAGGCCCGCCCCCTGTACAGACCTTTTGGTCTTTGATATATGTTGGCATTTGTGGGAAGTTGATGCTGGGTCGACATCGGGCCTTACAGGTTAGTCTTTTGGGTTAAATGCCGTCATTTACATCTGACGACGATACAGCTCACCAATCTCCAATGTACGAGTTGTCACAGCGAAACAGCTCACCAATTTACCAGTATACGAGTTGTCAGAGCATTTCCATCATAGCTCTCTAGATTTGTATCTAATACCGCTTATGCCGGTGCTAGGGGCCGTGTGGTCATATCATCCAAGTTGCCACATGAACAGGTACAATAAAAGCGTACCTGAGATACAACACATATCACGAATCGCTAGATTCTTGGTATGTGATTTAGAATAGGTTAACCAGAAGACTATTCTGTGAAGTCATGTGACGCAGTCAGTATGTCGGCACCTCTTCCCACTTCCCTTATATGTGTTGTAATTGGTCTGCCTCCTTATGCTGCAGTACATAACCAAACGCCAGATTCAACTTGAAGGTCGTAGTTTGATCGTTGAAGATGGCTTCCACGTAGCTGCGTAGATGGGCGAGGTCGGTCAATCGGAAATTGTAGATATCTTGAATGGGGCGATGACGGTGGAAACAGTGCCGGATCATGGGTCAATGGCGCCGATAGATGTCACTCACTGGATGATCGTCGTGTAACAGATCGCTAGGAACATTTATGGGTTCGTCCGCGAAGTGTACTTTGCCCTCTACGTCGTACAAAATCTGGCTCAAGGCCTTGTCGTCGGAATTTGACTGTTGAATCAGGGCGACATCATCACCATCAGCCCTCATGCGATGGGTGGGAGTTCCCTCTGTCTCGATACTGGTGCCTACGGGCTTCTCTACCAGCAAACGTGGCTGCGGAACAGGGTGTCGTGTGCGTTGGTGTCGCAGCAACTGACTGGTCAGTTTGAAAAGCCGACCACATTTATCGCATGGACGCTTGGGTGGCCCATGAATTGAACGTTTATGGCGCTGTAAATGATCCGGGCGCTGAAATGACAGTGTACATATCGTACAGCTATACCGGGCGGTCCCGTCGTGCTTGGCAGCCTCATGGCGGCGCAAGTCGTGCAGACGAGTGAATGATTTGGAGCACGTAGTACAAGTGAACATCTTGGTGGTTGACAGAGTATCTGATGAAACGGCCAGGCCACTTCCCTTTTATAGCACGCTAGCTGGTGATCTATTTTTAGCACACTCAGTTCAACTACTCCCAAGTCGAGGCCCAAGATGTACTGGTGTACAACTGAACCGCGTTGAGTGCGCGTGCGTGTGTATGTATGTGTGGGCAGTGGATTTTACATCCGGGACCTTGTCAACATTCGGGTTTTCAAGTGGGTTTTCCCCCTCGTTCCACCGTCTTCCATACGGGTACTGTGGTTTTACATCAGGGTCCGCATCTTACCTCCGGGTTTTTTCATGTTTACTGTCACGTGTCCGGAACCGGAAGTTGTTACAAGACAGGTGGCGCTGGGGTGAGGGACATGTTCATTCCTATATTTACAGACATTACCACCACCACACACCACCACCACCAGACACCACCACCACCACACACCACCACCACCACACACCACCACACACCACCACCACCACCACCACCACTACCACCACACACCACCACCACCACCGGGCGTTGGCGGGCGTCAAAGCCCGGTGGTGGTGGTGGTAGCTCCCGTGTGGCAGAGCTCTTGGATCGGAGCTCTTGGAGCTCAAAGCTTGTGGAGCTCAGAGCTCGGAAATGAAGTCATCGCATGCATGCGCGCGTACCTGTGCTGCACCCGCACCCTGGTGTACCCACCTGTTGACCTCAATAATTTGCATATGACCTCTGTGAGGTCACTTCCGCTTCCGTTCACGTGACTGGAACTGACCTTTGACCCATAGTAACACCCACAAACACAATTGACCACCCCTCCCCCCCCATATAGCCAGTATGAGCCTATATACAGACCTCGGTGACTTTTCCCCAAAATTTCACCGATTCGCTCCGGGACCCCTCCCATTGTGTTTTTCTCGGCGAGACGAGAAAAACGAGACCCCACAACCATTGGTAAAGCCCACAAAAAATGACCATCCCCATACCCCATACAGGCATTTTCCCTTATATTGTATAATACAGACCCTATTGTAGGGGTACAGTCCGAGTTTCGCTTTTTATATTTTCGGAAAAAAATCCTAATTTTACATGCACCCACCCTATTGACTTGATAGGCAGGCCCCGATAAGCCCGGGGACCGATATTAGTCCGTTTGGCTAGAGGTGATAGGAGTTTTCCCCAATTTTAGGGGTAAAGTCCGTATTCCGCTTTTTATATTTTCGGAAAAAACTCCTAATTTTACATGCACCCACCCCATTAACTTGATAGGCAGGTCCCAATAAGCCTGGGGACCGATATTAGCCCTTTTGGCTAGGGTTGATAGGGGGTTTCCCCTATTTTAGGGGTAAAGTCCGTGTTCCGCTTTTGATATTTTCGGGAAAAAAATCCTAATTTTACATGCACCCACCCCATTGACTTGATAGGCAGGTCCCAATAAGCCCGGGGACCGATATTAGCCCTTTTGGCTAGGGTTGATAGGTGTTTTTCCCTATTTTAGGGGTAAAGTCCGTGTTCCGCTTTTTATAGTTTCGGGAAAAAATCTTAATTTTACATGCACCCACCCATGACTGGATGCCCCTTCACGAATGCTTCACTTTGATACCTCACTCGACCCAATCAGACCATGCAGCGTATTTGAAGTCTGTGGACTACTTTTTCTCCGCGGAAGCCTTTTCCCGCGACCGCATGACCACCAGACCGCATCACCGGGGCAGAATACATGCCCAGGGGCCCTTTGCCGGAACTATAGTGATCCGGAGTTACCTCCCCCTAAATTGGGACTCTTCTGTCAAATTTTGAGGGTTCCCGATTTGCCATTTCTAGGAAAATAACCTGCGCCACTTATGTGCGCCTGAAAAATGTGACCTGAAATACGCTTATACTACTACTCACCCAGACTACGTCGGGTTTCACGTCAGCAGTATATCTACCTCGTGGCCCAGTTCCTTATGAAAATGGAAAGAACATCGTCCATGTTGAAAAGCCCGAGCATGAGCTGGACAGCGGTGTATGCCATAGCAATCGTACAAAATAAAACACATGTTCGAACACGTCATTAAGATCAACAGATCATATGAACATTCACAATCAAAGCCTGACTGAGATACATCATACTGTAGATAACGACTTTACAACGAAAATTATATGTGTTAAGAATACTGGTCAGCGATACGGATTTGATATTTTTGGAACACCATGATGTCTTGTCAGCATCATTGAAAACGATTGACCTCTTCTCTCTTGCAGAAAACTAGCCTATTGTTATGTATACTAGGATTCATTCTTTGAATTTAGTGCTAATTCTATTATAAATTCTTTAATTGAAATTCTTTAATGGACGACGGCTGAATATCGAATGACGAACTACACGCTTGTATCCAAATTTGACATATAAATAGTCAACCCGACACCATCTTCCTTATTTCGCTATGAGCACTACCGAGTCCACGTTGCCTGATGTAACCGTAGAACCCGACGACGGGTATATTTGCAGGGGCGTCGTTAGGGTGGGGCGGGGGGGGTTGTCAGGTGTGAACGACTCCCCCTTGGACGCGCCAAAACAAAAACAGAAGAAAAGGCCAAAAAAACAAAAAACAAAGAGAAAACAAAAACAAAACAACAAAAAAAGCAAAAGGGAAGAGAAAGAAATAAAAAATGTCCGTCTCCAGGCTCGCAAGCATGATTTGTTGTATTGTTGGGAAAATAATGCGATTCAAAAAGTTGTTTTGATCCTGGACAAGGGCACTGAAAACCATTAAAGAGATGTAAATGTATTTTCACACGTAAAGCTTCAAATCTACTGAACTTTTTATTATTCAATTTGTTTCCTTTAGTTAAAAAATTGTAAAATTAAATCGGCGATCGTTATTTATTTTTGGAATGAAGGCGCATTAGGAGACTGTTACCAACAAGTTCTGAGCTGACCTACTTTTGATGAAAATTTCTGGTGATTTGTATGAAAATCACTGGCGATTCTGGCTTGGGCGGTGCCCATCTTAATATAGGCAGGATTTCAACTGGGGGTGGGGATTTCCAAGAGTTCAGTTCGCGTTCGAGTCCTAATGCCTACTCTACTTCGTAGGTCCTGTGACGTAAGTCACACTGTTCATGTCAGCAATTATTCCGTCATATTGTGAGGGTGCCTACAAGTGCCAGGACACGAGAGTCACCCAGTTCCTATTATACTGAACAGTGATCAACATGATCAACGTAGCGAGTACAGTACCCGCTGGTATACAACAGACAATCGACAACCTTACTGTAACAATGTCTCTGCGTTCCTGTTTATCCACGAAAACACTAAGTGGACCTGTGCAGTCAATCACCGATACGGGCTTGGAAACACACATTAATGGAAACACGACAGGATATGAGCTGCCGTTTATGACAATATTATACACGGTGTATATATATAATGGAGCATGGAAATATGGTGATAATGAATGAATATGGTGTGAATTGGGTCGTTATATTGGAAATGTTGTTATATTGAAAGTTACTAAATATGGGATGGTTTTATCGTATATTGTAACATTGTGGCAATGTATATGAAATGTTATTTATATAGGAGTAAAATGCAAACTAAAGTAGTTTTATATATATATATGAAGAGTGGTGTAATTATATACACTCTACATTTGCTAAACATATAAACCGATTGAACGTATATAGTGTAAACTGATATTGAACGTATATATATATAGAACGACTGAATACGGCGTATTTGATACGGCGTATTTGACAAAGACGCTTAACGGATATGGCAGGCGGAAGTATGCTGTGAGCATGCACGTTGTGCACGCGCGAAGCATTGCGGTTCCAGTTTCACGATAACAGTGGCCATTGACTGATTCCCGCTCTCAAACAAGGGTCTCCGACACAATCCAACGACTCGACGACTTGGTTGCCGGTCCACAGTGGCCAGTGCCATATTAAAATTTGCCAATAGAGAGAGGTCAGCCCGTCGCCGCTTTACGGTGGCCCATAGACGACATGCTATATTTTTTTAGTTGTGAGTTTTTTGTTTTTTTTTACTTCTAGGTTTCATTTTTTTGTTTTAGGTTTATTTCTATAGTTTTCACCCGGGTGAAAACCTTCTCACCCGGGTGGAAAGTTAGCCATCTGAGTGAAAACCTTCTTACCCGGGTGAAAACGTTTTCACCTGGGCGAGAAGGTTTTCACCTGGGTGAGAAGGTTTCCACCTGAGGTGAAAATCCACGTGATTGTGCCCTCGTTTTAGTTCCCTTGCACTGACATTCCGGCAAAATGGAGGGTGGTTCGTTCAAAAGTATAGATGATCTCAAACTGTCAAACTGAACTTTCATGTTTGCTCATGCAGTCGATAAATGATATTTCACGTTTTGCGTGTTTTATATACCGGTAAGTTGTATTTTCCAACCCGTGTTCTCTGCGAGCACATGAGCTTGTCATGTCTGAGAAGAGAAAATTAGGCCCCGTATAATCGAACCCGTATAATCTGCATAAATTGTATTGCCCCGCATCATTCAGTGATTCAAAGTGTTCGGTAGCTAAAATCGAATAGTCAGATCGCGCAAGTCAAACCATCTAAGACGAATCGTCCAACGCCCTGTGTCGGATCGGCCGATGTAGTTTTTGGAGCTTATTGAGTTTTTTTATTTAGTTGGGTGAGGTTTAGATTTGTCCTGATACCTCTAATTGATACCTGATAGGGTAACCAAATACGGTCATTGTACACTTAAATCGCATTAGGCTAAACACATACGATGGAGATAGAGTCGCGCCCATCACAGCTCAGGATGAGGCTAGGGTAAAAATCATCAATGGGACTAATAGTGAGAAATGACGAACGAGAGAATAAACGATATATTGATAAATTTTGACCTTCTGTGTTGTCTCTCGTGACTGTTTTGAGTCCCACACTAATTATGTGGAGGTCCGAGAAACATAATAGATGAAAAAGACCAGCTTCAACTGTTTGCCTCCTTTTCTAAACGATGCTCGACTAGACGCTCACCTCCCCTTGACTCGCGCTTTTCCCCAAGCCATCCTCATCTTAGGATAATACTAGTGAGATAGGATAGAGTTTAGATCATCCTAGACAAATACTTCTGACTGATTCTCAAAGAAAAATTATTGCTTTCGTATTAGCTTGAACCTAACGTTGATCTCAAACCCAGCGAAGAAAAGAAGAAATAATATAGAAGCAATTTGTGTTTCTGTTTCGGTTCGTTGATACGGTGTTCACGGTAGACCTGTTATACGATAGTATTCACAGAATCTCCATTTCTTTCTCCTGAATCCATTCTGCTGTATGGCTCAGAATCGTCTTCGTCAGCCATTACGGCCCATGTTAAACTGATTTTGAGTTTTCTGCTTTCTAATGTAAGCTTATATAAGTGACTTCACATTTGGCAGCTGGGCCGGTCAGTGTCAAATGCGGGAATATTTGATGTTAATATGTCTATATCAAGCCTGAAACATAAATAATATTCAGTGAGTTTCATGTGCATCCATTGGACTCAGTGATTATTTCAACCAATTGTTAGAGGGATTGCGAAGCAATATCCGTATTATGGATTGGTGAAATCTGACTGGTTTACGGACTGGCTGCTTGGTTGCGTGGCTGGTTGTCCGTTTTCAACATTTCAGGATACTATTTCATGTTTTGTTAAAGCTTGAGCTCTACCCTTTATTTCCCAAACTAAGCCTCGCCTAATCCCATATGCTGATATATTCAGATAGCATACCTGATGCTGCATTGACTGCACCCATCCACTTCACCCTGGGGTATATCCCCCCCCCCCCTCCCCAAGGAACGGATCTCCAGCACTGTATCTCTGAATCTAAAACTCACCCTACTACGAATGAAAGAAAACCAGCCTCATTAAGCACCAAAATCTACACTGGACGATCTGACACAGGACGTTGGACGATTCGTCTTAGGCGGTTTAACTTGCGCGCGATCTGACTATTCGATTTTAGCTACCGAACTCTGTGAATCACTGAATGATGCGGGGCAATACAATTCTGCAGTGCCGATACACAAATAACTTACTGATATATATAATAACAGTGCAATTTAAAATGACGGTAACTGGCTTTGTGGAAAAAAACGGCCATTCTCGAACCCACACCGCAGCAGAATGCCCGTGCACAAGATTATACATGGCCTAGTTTTCTTTTTTCAGACATGACAAGCTCGTGTGCTCGTAGAGAGCTCGGGTTTTGAAAATACAACTTATATAAAACATGCCAGACGTGAAATATCATTTATCGACTGCAGCAAACATAAAAGTTCAGTTTGACAGTTTGAGATCATCTATACTTTTGAACGAACCTCCCTCCATTTTGCCGAAATGTCAGTGCAAGGGAACGAATACGAGGGCACGATCACGTGAATTTTCACCTGAAAACTCAAAACTAAAAAAAATTAGCATGTCGTCTATGGGCCACCGTAAAGCGGCGACGGGCTGACCTCTCTCTATTCGCAAATTTTAATACGGCACTGGCCATTGTTGACCGGCAACCAAGTCGTCGAGTCGTTGGATTGTGTCGGAGACCCTAGTTTGAGAGCGGAAATCAGTCAATGGCCACTGTTATCGTGGAAGTGGAACCGCAATGCTTTGCGCGAGCACAACGTACATGCTCACAGCATACTTCCGCCTGCCATATCCGCCTGCCATATCCGTTAAGCGTCTTTGTCAAATACGCCGTATCAAATACGCCGTATTCAGTCGTTCTATATATATATCAGCTTACACTATATACGTTTAATCGGTTTATATGTTTAGCAAAGGTAGAGTGTATTTAATTACACCACTCTTCATATATATATAAAACTTCTTTAGTTTGCATTTTACTCCTATATAAATAACATTTCATATACATTGTCACAATGTTACAATATTCCTACGAAGTAGGCTACAGATCGCAAATTGTCCGGTAATGAGTGAGTCAGTCAGTCCATCCGAATCCTTTCGTCGGCAAAATAAGGAGAACCGTTGACATTATAACCTTGATTTTTGGCATGAACGAGCATTAGGGCATTGTTACCAGCTAGTTCTGATCTGAAATAATTCTGATTAAAAATTAGATATATAATTAACACTTCAGTATATTGTTATAGATCATACGGAGAAAAGTCCGATCATTTAAGCGAGGGAAACATGACACCATGGAATTTGGGAACAGCCCTGGCATGCCTGGTGCTCTCTCGCTGTTGAATTCAACCGCAAGATCTGAGGACAGCGACCTCAATACAGCTGAGCGAACTATTTATAGACGGAGGCTGGTGAAACCCAGTATTAATGCGTTTAACTCCGAGTCTATTCAACTGCTTGATGTACCAGGGCCGGATCACTAAATGACCAGAACATTCACCAATATACTTTCATTTTTTGTGGCACGAACACATCGATGTAAATATATAAATACCCAGAATATAATCTTGCTCAATCTCACAAAAGGCATGTTATAAAGAGAACCTATGGCTGTTATGGAAGGTTGTACATGTACCATATTATGATGAAACGTACCGTAGGGGAGGGTCACATCATATCTCAATGAAAATGCGATCGAGTCCTAATGCCTACTCTACTTCGTAGGTCCTGTGACGTTAGTCACACTGCTCATGTATGATAAAACCATCCCATATTTTGTAACTTTCAATATAACAACATTTCCAATATAAACAACCAATTCACACCATATTCATTCATTATCACCATATTTCCATGCTCCATTATTCCTACGAAGTAGGCTACAGATCGCAAATTGTCCGGTAATGAGTCAGTGAGTCCATACGAATCCTTTCGTCGGCAAAATAAGGAGAACCATTGACATTAGAACCTTTATTTTTGGCATGAACGTGCATTAGGGCATTGTTACCAGCAGATTCTGATCTGAAATAATTCTGATTAAAATTAGATTGATAATTAACACTTCAGTATATTGTTATAGATATTTGTGAACTGTAGCCTTTAACGTGTATACATCCTATTTCACATTGGCCACATCATGCAGGCTTCAAATTCAGGTCAAATTACCCACGGCTAAAAATACACTGTCCTACACACATGGCCCTATTACTGAGGTTAATCTTAACTTCTGGTCTTGAGTTGAATTACCGTAAACTACATAAATGCTACCTTTCTACTATAGTACTATATATAAAAATTTGTTGTATTGTTGGGAAAATAATGCGATGCAAAAAGTTGTTTTGATCTTGGACAAGGGCACTGAAAACCATTAAAGATATGTAAATGTATTTTCACACGTAAAGATTGAAATCTACTGAACCTATATTATTCAATCTGTTTCCTTTAATTAAAAAATTGTAAAATTAAATCGGCGATCGTTATTTATTTTGGAATGAAGGCGCATTAGGAGACTGTTACCAACAAGTTCTGAGCTGACCTACTTTTGATGAAAATTTCTGGTGATTTTTGATGAAAATCACTGGCGATTCTGACTTGGGCGGTGCCCATCTTAATATAGGCAGGATTTCAACTGGGGGTGGGGATTTCCAAGAGTTCAGTTCGCGTTCGAGTCCTAATGCGATTATGCCTACTGTACTTCGTAGGTCCTGTGACGTTAGTCACACTGCTCATGTATATATACACCGTGTATAATATTGTCATAAACGGCAGCTCATAACAGGAAGCCCACTAGACATACAGACAATCTATGGCCTGAAAACATTGAAATCTAAAACATTGAAAATAGATTTTCCGATTATCTGCTTTATCACGCATGACCAATTATCGTTATATAGACAGAAATTAGAACTGGACAATTTCAGCAGAAAACTAAAGAAAACTGAGCGATGGTAATTGATTTGTTTGTCTTGTTAAGTACAAATGTGCGCGACACGTCCAATTACAGGGAACTTCACAGCTGTATTAAGGCAAGCATATATGGTTTATTCTCACCTTCTACATATCTCGCCAATTTCAAATACTTTATTGAATCAAAGGAAGGTCAGGCGTTATTGGCTAGCTGTGTTACATAGTGAAACAAACGGCTACAATTGAGCCTGGGCTATTCCTATGAATTAGGCTCTCATTTGCAAATTGTCCGGTAATGAGTGAGCGGGTGAGTGATTGAGTCCATCCGAATCCTTTCGTCGGCAAAATAAGGA
This sequence comes from Hanleya hanleyi, assembly GCA_036873755.1. Classification (NCBI taxonomy): domain Eukaryota; kingdom Metazoa; phylum Mollusca; class Polyplacophora; order Lepidopleurida; family Hanleyidae; genus Hanleya; species Hanleya hanleyi. The sequence continues at coordinate 41,603 of JAVTVY010009477.1, forward strand.
GAACCGTTGACATTAGAACCTTGATTTTTGGCATGAAGTTGCACCAGGGGACTGTTACGAGCAAGTTCTGAGCTGACCTACTTTTGATGAAAATTTCTGATGATTTTTGATAAAAATCACTGGTGATTCTGACTTGGGCAGTGCCCATCATAATATAGGCAGGATTTCAACGGGGTGTGGGGGGTGCGGGATTTCCAAGAGTTCAGTTCGCGTCGGAGTCCTAATGCCTACCATACTTCGTAGGTCCTGTGACGTTAGTCACACTGCCATGTATGTATAAGCTTTGCTGTAGGCTATACTACATTCGTGACAATTCATTTCCGGAAAATATGTCAGTTTAATTTTTTTCTAGTCAGTATTTTACCATGGCCATGTTTTAATGAGTGATATTAGTTTCATTTTTCTAGTCAGTATTTCACCATGGCCATGAGATATAGTCCATGATACACAGTTTGATATTCTACACAATATTATTGTGATATTTTCAGCAAAAGTAATGTTCACAGTCATGAAATGACATATGGATCGTAAAGTGATATGATGATGTTTAGTTTTAATCCTTTTAACACGGTTACTGTGGCGTCGGAAGAATAGGGGCCAGACCCGTCAAATGGATTCAGGCATGAAGTATGATTTTTTCAATATCTATGAGTGCTTATAAATGCGAAACATAAGTGAAAATAGAACCATAAATCTGCATACATTACGTTCGAATTTATTTCTGGGAAAACTCTTAGAACGCGAGTAGTATATAGCCGTGATTACAGACCATATTGACCTCATTTCGACCTCATTTCAAGGTCACAGAGGTCAAGTGGAGTATAGTTCCGGCAGAAGGACCAAAAGCTACCTCCAGCACAGGAGAGTTCCAAATTTGCATATCACGTGACCCAGGTCAAAGATGTATTCATCCGCGGTGATGCGATCATGTCTGGCGGTGATTCGGTCTCGGGAAAAAGCTTCCGCGGAGAAAAAGTAGTCCCTAGATAAAATGGTCCGATTGGGTCGAGTGAGGTATCAAAGTGAAGCTTATGTGAAGGGGCATCTAATGGGCTGGGTGTGGGGTTGACATAGCGGCATTCTGCGCATGCGCGGTGGCCCAAGGGTATGGAAATAGCCGTTTTGGAGCTAGGGGAGTTACTCATGGTCCAATGGGGTCATATGAGGTATCAAAGTGAAGCATTCGTGAAGGGGCATCTGATGGACTGGGTGTGGGGTTGAAATAGCGGCATTCTGCGCATGCGCGGTGGCCCAAGGGTATGCAAATAGACGTTTTGGAGCTAGGGGAGCCAATAATGGTCCGATGGAGTTGTATGAGGTATCAAAGTGAAGTATATTTCAAGCATGGGTGGGTGCATGTAAAATTTTTCCTGAAAAAAAATAATACGGAACACGGACTTTATCGAAAAACCTGGGAAAATGCCTATATGGGGTATGGGGAGTATATAGGTCGCCGGGCTTAACGGGGCTTGCCTATCAATAGAGTTATCTCCCCCTAGTTCCAGGGTGGGTGTATGTAAAAAATTTCCTGAAAAAATACGGAACACGGACTTTATCCTAAATTACGTGAAAATGCCTATATGGGGTATGGGGGGTATAGGACCATCCTGGGAAACCTACTTCTCGACATTTGCGGTATGGGTTGTGGGGTCTCGTTTTCTTAGTCTCGTCATTTACAACATGATAGGAAGTGTCCCGGCACGAATCGGTGAAATTTTTGAAAAAGTACGATATAGCCCCATATAGTCCCATACTGGGGTATAGGATCAATGTTTGTCCCCCTGGGAAACGTACTTCTATACATTTGCGGTAGGGTTGTGGGGTCTCGTTTTACTCGTCTCGTCAAGACAAACACGATAGGAAGTGTCCCGGAGCGAATCGGTGAAATTTTTGAAAAAAGTCACCGAGGCCTGGGTAGGCCCATAGGCCTATACTGCATGGCTATGGGTGTATAGGCCCATACGGGGTGGACATGTTGGAGTCTAGGTGAGTCCCTAATGGTCCAATGGGGTCGGTTGAGGTCTTATTTTGAAGCTCTCGTGGAGGAGCACTTGACTACACTAATGGTTCGTCTGTGTTCAATAGTCTGCGCATGCGCAGTCTGGGCGTAGTATAGAAAACAGGCATTTTGGGTGCTATGTAGGGGTGTGTTTGGGATAGAGATGGGCTATTCACGGTTCGAATGGGTCGTGTGAGGTGTCAAAGTGAAGCTTGTGTGGGGTAGAGTCAGAATGGTGTGTTTTTGAATGCAAGTCGTGTTAATCTGCGCATGCGCAGTTTGTTGTAGTAAGTCAAGTGGCCATTTTGGGGCTGTGAAGGAAGGTATTTGGGGTCGACATGGGCTATTCACGGTTCGAATGCGTCCTGGAAGGTGTCATCTTGTAGTTCTCGGGGTGTACATACCGATTTGAGGGATGTTCCCGTCATCTGTGACGTCATCAGTGACGTCATCGATACGAGTAGTAGCGAAAGTGGCCATTTTGGGGCAGTGAAGGAAGGTATTTGGGGTCGAGATGGGCTATTCACGGTTCGAATGCGTCCTGGAAGGTGTCATCTTGTAGTTCTCGGGGTGTACATTCCGATTTGAGGGATGTTCCTGTCATCTGTGACGTCATCAGTGACGTCATCGGTACGAGTAGTAGCGAAAGTGGCCATTTTCGGGCAGTGAAGGAAGGTATTTGGGGTCGAGATGGGCTATTCACGGTTCGAATGCGTCGTGTGAGGTGTCATCTTGTAGCAACGTCCGCCAACGCCAAGCTCAACGCTTCAACGCCCTGGTGAATTAGCCCAAAAGCTCTGATTTTCATGGAATTGTCATTAATTCATTGGAAATGCAGTGACACCCGTCAACGCTCATAGTTACGCCTTAACGCTCTAGCATAACACCATGATATAGACCGGAGAGAGAACAACAACAACAACAAGGATGACACATGAGAGAACAACAAAAACAACAATTTTTTTTTTCATATAGTTTATTTTCCCCTCCATCATAACATACCCACGCTGGGGGAGCCGCGTTGGGTATGTTTACAATTCAAGAAAGACTCTTGTCCAATCAGAGACCGCCATTTGCATGTCATGTTCGTTCTTGCCCGTTAGATGTATTCTTGTCCAATCAAAAGTCGCCATTTCAGAGAGTTCCGTCTTCGGCCATGTTCGCTCTGAACCGTTTGTTCTAATCATCGTCAGGCAGGCCTGGATATTCATCGGGCAGCATGTCCTGAAACAGTTGTTTGCGCATTCTAATCGCATTTTCCAGGGCCTCGGTGGGTGGTAAACCCATATCTTCTTCCAAGTGACGCTTGGTCTTCATGATGGACCTGTGCGTGGGGTCCCCTTTCATTTCAAGCGGTAGTAAGGTATACTGTTCATAGATCGCCATGGCTGTTTTCCTGATGCGGGGGCGCATTTGGGTGTACGTCTGTTGTAAATTATCCTCTCCGGCGTCCTCGATCGCTTCAGCGTGAGTATTGATAGCTGCTGTCACAATACGATCCCAGAAGGTAGGTTCTGCCTCACTTTCCTGGGATGAAGGCTGATTCTCTGAGGTCAAGCTCTCCATATCAGTAGATAGACTGTCAGCCATCTTGGATTCGGTATCAGTCGATGCACTCTCATCAATCTCTGTAACGGGCTCCTCGGCCTCAACGGGCTCCTCGGCGTCTTCAGTCCCATGTATATTTTTCTGGTGTCGCATCATATCGTAATGTCTGGTGAACGTGCGTTCACACTCAGAACAAGCATAAGCCATGTTGACGGTTGAACGACGACTGTGCGTGTTTTGGGAATACGCTCGCTTTTATAGACAGTAACGCCCATCAACGCTTAGCTCAACGCTTCAACGCCCTGGTGAATTAGCTCAGAAGCTCTGATTTCATGGAATTGACACCAATTCATCGAAATGCAGTGACGCCCGTCAACGCCAGTCGTTACGCCTTAACGCTCGTCTCAACGCTTTAACACACTTTCTTAATGCTTTAACGTTGTTTAATGATGCGTTCGAACAAATGTTTCTTTTGTGCTATTGCTCTGACATACGCCGCTTTCCAGTTCACGCCCGAGGTTTTCAACATCGACGCTGTTCTTTCAATTTCCATATGAACTGGGTCCTTATCCAACAATTTCATATGGGTCAGTAAGTCGACATACTGCTGACGTAAAGCCCGTCGTAGTCTGGGTGCCAATCTGTTATGGGCTAAAATTGAAGCTTCCTCTTTCGAATACCCTTTGCGTTGAAACTTGTTTCCTGTGGCCTCCAAAATCTCGCCCATCTCGGCGTCCATACTTTCTTTGAACAAATCCTTCCATAGCCTCGAGTTCACATTATGTTCTTCAACCTCGTGTTGGGCCTTCACGGTTGGGTGATATTCCGGGACTGATGGTATGAAGCGGACCCGCTGTATGGGGGTGGGCTGCTGCTGCTGCTCTGCCAGGAGTGGACTCGGCGGATGGTGTAGGAGTATATACCGTTGTGGTGATTCCTCGCCGGGTAACAGGTGGGTCGTCAGCCGACGATCTTCGGGGGTATGGGCTTTTCAATCTACGAACAGGTAGCCGTACGGACGAATTGTCGCTTCTTGAAACGCCCGCATAAAATGGTCAATGTTCTGAGGATAAATTCGACTACCAAACACACGGATTTGTGCTCTGTCAATGGGATTGGAGAACAACACAAAGTATTGGCAGTTCAAGGCAATATCTCTGAACGCCTTCCCTTGAGGAAAGAGATTCTGAGTCAAATAGATGACGGACAGATTGCGATGATGGGACCCTTTGGTGAATAGGTCGGCGATTTTCGAATTGTCCTTGACCGCACTCATCAGATCATCGAGCACTACCACGTTGGTCTGCTCGGAATCGAAGTAATAGGGTTCGTCTATGTCGTGAGGAATTCCTGGGACAAAGCTCACATCCTGTAACCTTGTAGTTTCGTAGGCGGGCTGCCATTGGCTATAACACCAAACAACACGTGTCGGAGCTGGGGTTGCCACACCTCCCTCTAAGAACTTCATCACCCAGAATGTCTTTCCACACCCTGTAGGGCCGCTCACCGTCATCGTATAGGGATGCTCTACTGCTCTTGTTGGACCTATAGCGGGACTCGGCTGTGTCTCTTGGTTGTGTTTGCGTTGAATGTGCCTGAGCATACTATCGCGACGAGAGAATGCTCTCTCACAGAACGTACACGTACACGACATGTTCATCAGTCGACCAATACATATTGACCAATCCCATTGACAGAGCACAAATCCGTGTGTTTGGTAGTCGAATTTATCCTCAGAACATTGACCATTTTATGCGGGCGTTTCAAGAAGCGACAATTCGTCCGTACGGCTACCTGTTCGTAGATTTAAAAGCCCATACCCCCGAAGACCGTCGGCTGACGACCCACCTGTTACCCGGCGAGGAATCACCACAACGGCATATACCCCTACACCATCCGCCGAGTCCACTCCTGGCAGAGCAGCAGCAGCAGCCCACCCCCATACAGCGGGTCCGCTTCATACCCGGAATAGTCCCGGAATATCACCCAACCGTGAAGGCCCAACCCGAGGTTGAAGAACATAATGTGAACTCGAGGCTATGGAAGGATTTGTTCAAAGAAAGTATGGACGCCGAGATGGGCGAGATTTTTGAGGCCACAGGAAACAAGTTTCAACGCAAAGGATATTCGAAAGAGGAAGCTGCAATTTTAGCCCATAACAGATTGGCACCCAGACTACGACGGGCTTTACGTCAGCAGTATGTCGACTTACTGACCCATATGAAATTGTTGGATAAGGACCCAGTCCATATGGAAATTGAAAGAACAGCGTCGATGTTGAAAACCTCGGGCATGGACTGGAAAGCGGCGTATGTCAGAGCAATAGCACAAAAGAAACATTTGTTCGAACGCATCATTAAACAACGTTAAAGCATTAAGAAAGTGTGTTAAAGCGCTGAGACGAGCGTTAAGGCGTAACGACGGGCGTTGACGGGCGTCACTGCATTTCGATGAATTGGTGTCAATTCCATGAAATCAGAGCTTCTGAGCCAATTCACCAGGGCGTTGAAGCGTTGAGCTAAGCGTTGATGGGCGTTACTGTCTATAAAAGCGAGCGTATTCCCAAAACACGCACAGTCGACGTTCAACCGTCAACATGGCTTATACTTGTTCTGAGTGTGAACGCACGTTCACCAGACATTACGATATGATCCGACACCAGAAAAATATACATGGGACTGAAGACGCCGAGGAGCCCGTTGAGGCAGATACTGATACAGAGATTGATGAGAGTGCATCGACTGATACCGAATCCAAGATGGCTGACAGTCTATCTACTGATATGGATAGCTTGATCTCAGAGAATCAGCCTTCATCCCAGGAAAGTGAGGCAGAACCTACCTTCTGGGATCGTATTGTGACAGCAGCTATCAATACTCACGCTGAAGTGATCGAGGACGCCGGAGAGGATAATTTACAACAGACGTACACCCAAATGCGCCCCGCATCAGGAAAACAGCCATGGCGATCTATGAACAGTATACCTTACTACCGCTTGAAATGAAAGGGGACCCCACGCACAGGTCCATCATGAAGACCAAGCGTCACTTGGAAGAGGATATGGGCTTACCACCCACCGAGGCCCTGGAAAATGCGATTAGAATGCGCAAACAACTGTTTCAGGACATGCTGCCCGATGAATATCCAGGCCTGCCTGACGATGATTAGAACAAACGGTTCAGAGCGAACATGGCCGAGAACGGAACTCTCTGAAATGGCGACTTTTGATTGGACAAGAATACATCTAACGGGCAAGAACGAACATGACATGCAAATGGCGGTCTCTGATTGGACAAGAGTCTTTCTTGAATTGTAAACATACCCAACGCGGCTCCCCCAGCGTGGGTACGTTATGATGGAGGGGAAAATAAACTATATGAAAAAAAAAATTGTTGTTTTTGTTGTTCTCTCATGTGTCATCCTTGTTGTTGTTGTTGTTCTCTCTCCGGTCTATAACATGGTGCTATGCTAGAGCGTTAAGGCGTAACTATGAGCGTTGACGGGCGTCACTGCATTTCCAATGAATTAATGACAATTCCATGAAAATCAGAGCTTTTGGGCTAATTCACCAGGGCATTGAAGCGTTGAGCTTGGCGTT